>JAFIDI010000009.1:600000-895765 GCA_020280125.1 Kurtzmaniella quercitrusa var. comoensis (nom. nud.) | reverse complement strand
CACCCATACACCCATACACCCATACACCCATACACCCATACACCCATACACCCATACACCCATACACCCATACACCCATACACCCATACACCCATACACCCATACACCCATACACCCATACACCCATACACCCATACACCCATACACCCATACACCCATACACCCATACACCCATACACCCATACACCCATACACCCTCGCTAACCTAAAAAGACATAATTAGCAGTTGTGGTCGCAGTTTTACATGACCTTAACTATATAATAGTACTATAATCCCCAAAAAGTTTTGTTACTTATAAATCGTCCAATAACTAAAAAAGTGTCGACGTATAATGTCTAAAGCCCAACGCTCAGCCGATGAGGTTGAAGACATCCATACACCTAAATTTTTGGAAAGTGAAGAAACTATAAGAACATTTAGATGTACACCCATAACCACGCCGGTTTGTGAATCAAAATGCACGAATTACACAAGAAATTATAAAGACTGATTTCCACACTATTGTCATCTTTTTTGCTTATTTTTATGTTTTTATTGTATAGACTAAAATTTCACTGGAAATACATAGTTGAGTAAAATTAAGGAGATTCAATATACTTATAAAAATTTATTGAGTTATAGTATGTCGAAAGACACACGTCCATCAATACTACTAGCCAGATATGCATCGTCAGCCTCAAGCAGTATACACTACACTTTCCATTAAAATTGATCATAAATATCGGTATAAACTCAAAGTAAATATTATTCATCGCTCATTCCTAAGAGAGTTTGCAGTCAAATCATGACGTTTACCACAATCATAATAAGAACGCCAAATATGTTCTTGGAATTTTTCCTAGAATTATTCACAGAAGTTACTGTGGGGCTTGATGGAGCAAGAGAAGTCGATTGCGAAAAAAGGGTCAGAGCTGTATATCCAAGAGAAGTTTTGGAATTACTACTCAACGCTGAAGAAGAATGAAGGCTATGCGGAGTAAAGGGTTTAGAGGGACCAGTTTCTTTCACCGTGTATTTATCGGTCGTCGTCCCTCTTACTGTTGTTTTGCTCGAATTGTCTGATGTACATGTAGATGCAGGGTGGGGTTCATGAGTACTTGCACTAAGAATCGAAGATTCGTAAAGCTCAGAAGCATTCGGGTATTCGGTCATCATTGAGACCATCAGAGCTTCCGACGCCCTCGAATGATTTGTCGAGGGTGTATTGTGAGGAGAATCGGAGGTCATTGGTGTGGTCTCTATAGTGCTTGAAATGAACGTTTTCGATGGATTTACGAAAGACTCACCCAGAAACTTTGAGGGGTCTGCAGCTGCAGATGAAGAAGCTGCATCAAGCAGTACCGAAGTATGGACCGAATCGGTTAAAGTTGATGTCATGGAATGCTCCAATAATGTGGTATTGAGCAGAGCTTTGGTTAGAATATCAATTGATTCGCTCGATACAACCGAAGATATTGACGTTTCCAGAATTTTTGATAAACTCTCAATTTTTGAAGACAACGTCAATTTAGATGGGGTTGTGGTAGTGGAGGAGCTGGAAGCCATCTGAGAGACAGGTGTAGGAGAGTAGACTGAAGACCTAGATCTTTCGAGACTATTCAACGTTTCGACAACTGATGAGATGGTAATTGACGTTCGTGTGGTCTCCGAAGGCAGTAAGTGAATCGATGAGGAAAACTTCACTGTAGAATGAGTTTCCACATGTGAAGGCACATCAGAAGTAACAGTTGAGATTATTACACTAGATACAGCAGCAGTTGTCGACGCCCCTCTGGAAGAAGCTGCCAACTCAGATGATGGAAGTGTCTCCAGTACAGGGGCTACATTAGATGTGGTCGACACGTCAGATGAAGCCAATGTCTCTTGCGAAAGGACTGAATCAGGCGTAGAGATGATTTCCGGTGAGAACGTAGTTCTTGATACGGAGGTTTGCTCTACTTGGGAGACATTATCGGAAGGATTTGATGGCAATGGGGTACCCAGTTCTTCAACAACTGAATTCAGAGGTGTACTGAATTCAGTTCTGGTGGCTGACTCAGTTGACATGTAAATTTCCAGAGACGAGGATGTCAAGGTAAGATCAGATATCTGCGAAGAGTTTGTCCAATGGTGAGAGAAATAGGTATTTTGAAAACTAGCTTCCTCAGACAGCGATACTGTAATGGTTGGTGTAATTGGATCAGTTAATGAAGTAGCAGTAGTGACAGTTGGAACTGGTGTCAAGATCTCAATGGTATTATTGCCGTCAGTTCCAGTAATAGTGGTAGTGGAAACATCCGAGCCAGTCCATGGAATAGTAGTAGTGACAGTTGGAACTGGTGTCAAGATCTCGATAGTGTTGTTGCCGTCAGTTCCAGTAATAGTGGTAGTGGAAACATCCGAGCCAGTCCATGGAACAGTAGTAGTGACAGTTGGAACTGGTGTCAAGATCTCGATAGTATCAGTTCCATTGGAGCCAGTAATAGTTGTAGTGGAGACATCCGAGCCAGTCCATGGAACAGTAGTAGTGACAGTTGGAACTGGTGTCAAGATCTCAATGGTATTATTGCCGTCAGTTCCAGTAATAGTGGTAGTGGAGACATCCGAGCCAGTCCATGGAATAGTAGTAGTGACATTTGGAACTGGTGTCAAGATCTCAATGGTATTATTGCCGTCAGTTCCAGTAATAGTGGTAGTGGAGACATCCGAGCCAGTCCATGGAACAGTAGTAGTGACAGTTGGAACTGGAGTCAAGATCTCGATAGTATCAGTTCCATTGGAGCCAGTAATAGTTGTAGTGGAAACATCCGAGCCAGTCCATGGAACAGTAGTAGTGACAGTTGGAACTGGTGTCAAGATCTCAATGGTATTATTGCCGTCAGTTCCAGTAATAGTGGTAGTGGAAACATCCGAGCCAGTCCATGGAATAGTAGTAGTGACAGTTGGAACTGGTGTCAAGATCTCAATGGTATTATTGCCGTCAGTTCCAGTAATAGTTGTAGTGGAAACATCTGAGCCAGTCCATGGAACAGTAGTAGTGACAGTTGGAACTGGAGTCAAGATCTCGATAGTATCAGTTCCATTGGAGCCAGCAATGGTAGTAGTGGAGACATCCGAGCCAGTCCATGGAATAGTAGTAGTGATAGTTGGAACTGGAGTCAAGATCTCGATAGTATCAGTTCCATTGGAGCCAGTAATGGTAGTAGTGGAGACATCCGAGCCAGTCCATGGAACAGTAGTAGTGACAGTTGGAACTGGTGTCAAGATCTCGATAGTATCAGTTCCATTGGAGCCAGTAATAGTTGTAGTGGAAACATCCGAGCCAGTCCATGGAACAGTAGTAGTGACAGTTGGAACTGGTGTCAAGATCTCAATGGTATTATTGCCGTCAGTTCCAGTAATAGTGGTAGTGGAGACATCCGAGCCAGTCCATGGAATAGTAGTAGTGACAGTTGGAACTGGTGTCAAGATCTCGATAGTGTTGTTGCCGTCAGTTCCAGTAATAGTGGTAGTGGAAACATCCGAGCCAGTCCATGGAACAGTAGTAGTGACAGTTGGAACTGGTGTCAAGATCTCAATGGTATTATTGCCGTCAGTTCCAGTAATAGTGGTAGTGGAGACATCCGAGCCAGTCCATGGAACAGTAGTAGTGACAGTTGGAACTGGAGTCAAGATCTCGATAGTATCAGTTCCATTGGAGCCAGTAATAGTTGTAGTGGAAACATCCGAGCCAGTCCATGGAACAGTAGTAGTGACAGTTGGAACTGGTGTCAAGATCTCAATGGTATTATTGCCGTCAGTTCCAGTAATAGTGGTAGTGGAGACATCCGAGCCAGTCCATGGAATAGTAGTAGTGACAGTTGGAACTGGTGTCAAGATCTCGACAGTGTTGTTGCCGTCAGTTCCAGTAATAGTTGTAGTGGAAACATCAGAACCGGTCCATGGAATAGTAGTAGTCACAGTTGGAACTGGAGTCAAGATCTCGATAGTATTTGTCCCTTGTTGGCCAATAATAGTACTGGTGGATATTTTTGAGCCTGTCCATGGAATTGTTGTAGTCACTGTTTGAGTAGGAATCAAAACTTCAATGGTATCAGTTCCTGAGCCGCTCAAAGTTGTTGTCGAAGTAATTGAGCCAGTCCACAATGACGTAGTAGTGACTATGGCAACGCTACAGCCCGCTGAGCTCGTTGGAATTGAGTTCGGGCTTATGTAATCTGTGTAAGAATTCCCCAGAGCGTCTTTGATGGTAAAGTTTAATGCAGAGGCACCATTCATATTGACGTAAACAATTTTGATTGGATAGTAATACCCTTCGTCTAAATGTACAGTCTTCAATGTCTTACCATTGGATCCCGTTGGGTCGTTCCAGTGAGCAAATAAGGCGTAGTTGGCAGATGACGTAGATTTAGATGAACAACATCCAAAAGCTTGACCATCACCAAATTGAACCAAGGCTCCGTCATCGGAGCTTAGGTAAAGATAGTAATCGCCCGTATAAGGAGCTCTAAAGTATCCCGTCAATTCGAGGAGAAAATTATTTTGAATCTTCTTGCCGTAAACAGTCACTTGGACGTTTTGAGCTGTGCTAGCGCTTATGGAAAAGTTTATATCTGTGACCCCTGTTGCGGTACCCAAGACAGTGTTGCTTTTGTAACCCAGAGTCATATAAGTGACATTTCTCAGGGATACGTTGTCCTTGTAAGTGTAGGTGTAATAAACCACATCCAAACCTGCACTGCCAGACTTCGGAAGTATACATGCTGAGTCTGCGGCAGCTAATGCAAATAGGAAAAATGTAAGAAGCCAAAACATTCTACGTACTAGACGTAAATGTAGGGAAGTGCAAGTTTATATTGAAAAGATTGTATAGCAAAATAGTCCCAATCTTCCCTCCCCCTAATTGAGTCAACTGATACCTTCTTTTCTAAGCCACATTAGAACAGGGAAGATGCATGCAGCTCTTTGAAGCGATGATCTCTCGAAGACATCTGTTGCATAAAAACGTTAGCTCGCATACATGTTAGCGAAAAAAATAATTATGTCTCATGCTTTCGGCTAATAAGCGTAGAGAATCCTATGCGAAAAATGCACCATATTCGGTGCACCCGTGAACCTAGTCTATGTGTATCGCGGGCTTGTCAAACACTTTCAATATCTTTTCCGGGAAGACCCTTTCAGTAATATTCCTTAAGGTATTCAGGGTTCAACCTAAGTTATGAGCCTGCTCTGCAACATGTAAAGATTTTAACAATAAGTTCAGTCAAGTTACGAACAAGCACAACAACATTCGACATTCTTACGTAAATTGCTCTAGAGCAAACCTGGTTTTGTAACTTTATGCTGGACCTCTCACAAAGGGCAATATTAAGAAAATTATGCATAGCACCAAGTCAAAAGGCACGACCAACTCAATAATTAATTCGCCATCTTTCCCCCTGGCGTCGAGAAGTGCCGAAAAATTTAACTTGATAACCGATGACAACGAACATCGCAAAAACATCTTGCGTCATCGACCTGCGTGCATAAGAATTTGTTGAATTAAAGAACAATCCAGTAACAGGAGATTCAAAGTCTTACACGGTTGATTCAATTCCCAACCATTCATGGTTGACTCAAATATTTCTAGCGTAAATCGTTCATAAATATTCAGAATTCAGGTGATAGAAATGGTTATAAAATTGTAGAAAACGAGGTGCAGGCTACGTACAGGCCAAATTAATGCTTGCGACTTCCAGACATCATGCATATCACACTTCGATGTGTCCTAATTGGGACCAAATGGAGATTAAATTTTGAAGCATAGGTCAGATTTTCCAATCTCACCATCTTTTGTCTCCAAAGGATCGTAAAGTTGGAAACTTTTGATAAATCACTTTTATAACTTGTGACTCTAATAGCTAAACCTCAGAGGCAATTGACTCTAAACTAACGAGAAAGCTTGACTCAAGGGAAAAAAAAAAAGAGAAATCTGATGAAGATCGCGCATAATGCTCGAAAACGCCCACGAACAAGTCGAGCCGAATAATAAAGCGAACCTCATAAATCAGATAAAATAATACAAAACGCACGGTGCTTACAAAGTGTAAGACAACATAATCCAACTGCGCATAAAATATCGATGGGGGTTTGCTTCGAGGGTTTGCAGGAGATCAACTGAAAAATAAAATGCGTGAGGATACGTCACTACCTGCGAAGATGGATGATCTGTTCACTTTTTAGATTTATTTAGCACAATTTACGAGACAATCCCTACAATTTACTTGTCCAACTCGAATAGATGTTTTATTTACCACTCATAACCACTAGGATAATCATTGCCTAACAAAGATGCTCTGATTTCCCGATTTGAATTTATTCGATTGTTCTCGGAAATGTGCTCGATTATTGTGCGGTAATATAGTGATTAAACAAAAGAGAGATCTTGAATTATACAATCCAGCAAGCCGTTTCCTTCTTATTCAAAAAATTAGAAAATCAGATATGAGTGCCAACGTGCAAGTGAAACATGTACAGGAAGATATATTCAATAGAATGCCGCATCGAGGTGGTCTGAATAGAGCCTTTTTTTTGCATGATGCGCTGCATACGCAGATGTACAATTGGAAACAGATGAGTGATCGACACGACTACTTGCACGCTAAATATTTTAAACCAAGTACGAATATTATACAGAGTGTTTCTATTCTTATAAGTGCATACAAAAAATGGGTCCGGATAAATTGAATTGTAAATTATTTAATGTGTCAAAGTAGTCTTGAGATAATTCATAGTTAGATTGACCGCATAATTATGAGCAATATTTGTCAAGTTATTTACCTAAAAATATTTAAAAACATTTTCGATACTTAAAAATCAAGGCCACAGGGTGTTGGAATATAGAGCAAAAAAAATGTAAGAAACAGTTATGAAAGATGTTTCTTAGTACTTCAAATTGTATTCGTAGTTTAATTCAATTTCTAATCGTGCATTAATCATAATGTTTATATTAAATATGCCTATTTGAAAAGTCGTTTCGATGAGATTCTTATTAGGTGACTGCTGAACTTTTTGCTAATCGTATTGTTTTGACTTAAAAGTTTTGTTTTGACTTGCTGAGGCAATGGCGAAATGGCTCATAAAATGGGACTGCTATATGCAATTTATTAGGATACTCTTTGCCCTCGCTTTCATAAATTTTCTCTCTAGCAATAAGGTATCCTCGAAGGATGACATTGGCAGTCGCGCAAGTGAAAAAACAGACTCCTGCAAAAATAGAAGTATTTCTATATGTGGATGAGTCGTGACTACCCAGAGTCATTGCAGTTCCAATCATTTCCGAGAAAATTGCAGTGGCACCAAAGAACAGCCACAGAGTGCAAAATGTCACATTAAGTTTAGAGAGCCCAACTAACAGTGCTAAAGAAGCAGCGCAAGTTGAAAATACACAGCCAATAAATATACCTTCGCAAATTCCGAGGGCAACACAGCTTGCATAATTCTTTGCAGGAATCCACAATGCTAACGTGAATAAAGAAGAAACATAATAAAAGATTGCAGTTATTGTCACTGGTCCATAATAGTCCGATAGGAAACCTGCTGCAGGCCTGCCGATACAGAATCCTAATTGAACCATAGCTCCGACGATCGAGCCCTGATGCAGTGAGTAACCCAAGGAAATAGTGTAATCGGGTAAACTGTAGTTGACGATGACATAGGCCAACACACAAGTCACTAAGTAGAATACAAAAATTCCAAATCCAGCGTTGGTCATGACGGCTCTATCTATAAGGGTAAATTCCACTTTATGATGACTGCTTCTGTCTCGTACCAATGAAATAGCAATTAATGATAAGCCAAATGCAATTATGGCTTGAGCCCTTAATGCCCAATGAACACCTTTGACATCTATCAATTTCTGAAGTGATAAAGTAAATGTTAAACCTCCCATTCCACTCCCAGTGACAGCAAGCAGATTTGCGAGCACTCTCTTTTTTACGAACCAACCACTCACGAAAGTCATTGCTGGAAGACTCATGAAGGCTAATCCTATACCCAAAAGAAGACCTTGAGTTAAATACAATTGCCATAAACTTACTGCGAAACTAGCCAACAACGCGGCTGCAAATTGAAGAGTTGCACCTAAAAGCATTGTTAACTTAATTCCGATAAGACCTTGGACCCAGTTTATGACAGGCGCAAATGTGATACCCGCACCAAAAGATAATCCACCAATAACAGCATAATCCAATTCTTTGGCTCCTTTAAAGTGACTGTGGTTGAGATAATATGCATAATAGACACTATATCCTGAGTTCACACCCCAAGTTGAGAATGTACTCAAGAATGCCGCGAAGACCATGACCCAGGCATAACCCTGGTCCATTTTCAATTCTTCCTTTATACATGAATCTTCCAGATCACTGCTGGTCTCATGATCTTTCTCCTTCATAATTCCTATAGCTCTTGAAATCTTGGATTTAAGCACAACTTTTATACTTTTAAAGCAAATTTCATATGCTAGATAAGTCATCCTGCATACCCGAGGGCGCGCTTAAGCATCTCTTCTTCTTCGGAAAGATCCAGAAGACTCTGGGAATTTTTGAAAATTATTAGGAATACGAGCAGAGTTATGATGGACGTATCACGTTCAATCGTTCTAATTAATTATTGAGTATCAGACTTTTTCAAACACTTTCATTCTGTCGAATAGATGATTTAAAGTCTTGGGATGCTATTTTCCAGTGCAGTGCTCATAGTCCAAATCGGATCGGACCGACTCGCGGCCCTACATTTCGGAAAAAAATAAAAAGATGTATCGGCGAGATTGCCCATCCTGTCAAAAATAGTTGATTAAAGCTTAAAACCGATAAAGATAAAAAAAAATCAATCGCAACTTTACAATTGATGCTTCTGAATTATCTTTAGCCCCCACTCATAATTTCTACGATTCTGTCTTCTATTGTTGGCCAAGTTGATGTGTTTGGAGGCTGCGGTTGTAGGCCACTACAAAAAATTTCCTAAAAGTGTCGCCTTTATCTACAAAATACTGTGCGAATATTCTTTAAAGTCTAACTTAGTCTCAAACCTTGATATGTGTATGACCATGATGCTCTTCGAGCTTTTGTTCGACCTTCTGATCAACTTGTTCTATATCATCATCACCAAATTCAATCCAATTCTCAAATCCATCTTCATAAGTTTCTTGTAACTTTTTTTCAATGTAAAATAAATTTCTCTGGTTTTTAACAATTTTCTTAAAATATTCGAATTCCTCATCTGTAAGCAAACATTCATCTAAAGCACTAGTGATTGCCGACTTGTTAATTCCAACACCAATAAATACTATTTCATTACGTCGGTCTCCAAATTCGCCTCTCATATCCTTCTCGATCAATGCCCGAGCTTCTTTCGGAAGAAATTCAGGCCCGGAGACGGCAAACCATGGGATTCCTCCCTTCATTGTAAGCATTGACCCAGCAGAGGACCACTCTCCTCTGATTATATGCCTCGAGGCTAGCCAGAAAAAACCCTTCGATCTTAGCATAGGGGCAAATATTGATTTTTTCTTATTATCAATAAGTTGCAGCTCGTTGATATCTTCGTATTCGGAAATTGAATTCTCATCCTCTTCACCATTATCACTTTCTGTTTCACTCTCAGAGCTCTCATCTTCGCTTCCAATCTCAGAATTTTCTAAAGTTTCGGAGACTGAAGTGTTCTCAATGATGACAAATTTGTCTCGTAAAGTTTTGTATAATCTAGTAGGATGGAATGGTTTACGTGAAGTGTAAACAAAATTGTTGATTCCATACTCCTCAGTTTCCGGTTTAGGGGCAAGTTTGGATTTTGATTTGTCACCAAAGCCCTCTCTTAGAGTCATTTCGTTGACACTTTGAAGCCAACCAGCTGAAGTAGAGGCTTTTTCAAAATCGTATAACCCAGTACCTATAATATCCTTTACAGATACTTTACTATAGTCTGTGGTAATAACACGGGCAACGGGATTCAATGATTTGACGATTTTTTTGATTTTATTAAGTTGTTTCTTACCGACGGATGATTTTTTGTTTACAATTATAACATCAGCAAATTCAATTTGATCAACCAAAAGATCGGTTATAGTCCTGTCCTCTTCATTTTGTCCACTATTACCGTAACGATCAGCTAAGAAATCAGTGGTTTCAAAATTTTCATGGAAAGTATGAGCGTCAACAACAGTGACACAGGTATCTAACTTTGTAAATTTATTAAGACCTCCAGCATCAATGATTTCTCTTAAAAGATTCTCTTCCTTTTTATCAAGTTCTCCCCCTTCTTGCAAAAGCATTTCACTAAATTCAGTTGCAAAAGTCTCTGCAACTTGCATAGGTTCTGATATACCTGTACTTTCAATGACGATGTACTGATATTTACCACTTTTAGCAAGCAGAACTAATTCATCCAATAAATCTCCCCTTAAAGTACAACATATACATCCATTTTGCAATTGAATTAACTTCTCTTCTTTCTTTGTAACTTTATGATCCTGAATCAAGGCGGCATCAATATTTAAAGCTGACATATCATTGATAATTACTGCAACTTTATATCCATGATCTGCGGTCAAGATATTTTTTAATAAAGTAGTTTTTCCGGAGCCTAAAAAGCCAGAGAGTAAAGTGATTGGAATAGGCTCAAACATGATGGTTGTTGAAAATAAGTCAATGATTAACATATGAAAAGCTTCTTATATAGTAAACATACTACTTTTATACCTTAGAAGTTACAATAGTTTTGCAGCCATCTCTTGCTGATTAATATTACAATTGGTGTCTTGTGATTGGTGAGACCTAAACCCTAGTGGTTACTATGCTACATTTGGGTCGTGGTTGCAAATTTTGACTTAAATGAGAGGCTGTCACTTTGGATGGAGTTTCTCGCAAATATGGGAGAATGATACAATTTAGTTTTTTTAAAAAATACAGGCTCTCAATCGGGAAATAGCCGATGAAAAAAAATTGGAAAAAATTCGTGGCTCGAACATCCAAGTGCGAGTCTGACGCAAAAAATATCACGTAAATGGTAACTTTTGCTCGCCTTCACACCGCGTATCAGCCATCATTATGTATGGGATCCAATCAATAGAAAAAGTTTTTCATGCGAATAATTTTCAAGACCAACGGTATTAGAGAAAAAAAATCGGATGATAGAAATGAGTTCAAGTCCAATCAAAATTATTTGTGGAAAATCGGGCTTGGTATGTCCACTTTTACGCAAAATCTTTGATGGGAGACCAAAAGGCTAGATTATCAAGTTAGAGCCACACCTATTAAATCTCTAATGAAGGCCTTTTGTAGAATTTCGAACATTTGTCGAATTTAGACCTCTCTGATTCAATGTTTTGACAAGTTTGAAAGTGGATCATAAAAAATTTATTTGCCAGCATGGCTGGGTTTGTTGCAACATCCAGCCGTTTCAAAAATTCAATAAATAAACACCTACATGAATCATTAGAGGTGACATACGCACAAACTGTGGTGTCCATAGGGTCACAATCAGCAAAATTGACCGGCAACCTTGACGTTCTCTGATAATAAAATTCTCGCACCAATTGCTTATCGCCGGGATGAAAAAAAAGACAGTCGTGATATAGAGAGACGCTTGATTACTGAAACAAAAAAATTAATGAAAATGTACTGGAAGGTGGCTACTTTACAAAGAGTAAAATTCGTCTCATGTAAACCACTCATCTCTTTATAAAAGGAATATTTGAGATGCTCGGTTACACAAGCACCTAACCGATAGAGTTTAAGTTCAAACCTGCATCATATTTTATCATATCGATAACTCTATATCACGTGAATATGCAGCCCGAGCATCGCCAACTGAAATATTAATCAAGCGGGAGCCACAATTTCTGCAACATTAATATATAGTTGAGTGGAATTAACCTGATTTATGTCAAGTAACCCATCAAGCTATGTCTACAGAAAAAACACCAAGCATTGTATCAGGAAATGCTAGCAGGGACTCAATCGATACTTCCGATGTCGTTGAGGCAAAGTATGCTGATATCGTTATCGGATTCATGAATCTGCATAACGACCTGGTGCCTGAAATCACTTCAGATGAGGACAAAAAATTGGACCGCAAAGTTTTGTTCAGGGTGTTGGGATTGACATTCTTAATCAATATGATTATGTATATGGATAAAGCAGCACTTTCATATTCACTGATTTCTGGATTTTGGGAGGCAACCGGATTAGATCAAGATCATTACAACGATGCCAATACCCTCTTTTATGTTGGATTTTTCATTGGTCAAATTCCAGGAACATACTTGATTCAAAGGTTCCCCTTAAGTAAATTGATGACCATAATTGCATTTTTATGGACCATTAATATCTTTTTACATTGTGCAGCTTATAACTTTCTGGGAGTTGCTGCCTTGAGATTTTTTTTAGGATTCACCGAGTCCATTTCAATTCCTATCCTTACAACCACAAACAGTATGTTTTTCAGTCAAAGATTCAGACAAGCAATCCAACCGATCTTTTATGCCTCTTGTATGGCTTCCCCGATCCCAATCGGATTTATCAGTTTTGGGGTTTTGCATGCAAAATCCACAATCGGTGACTGGAGAATTTTAAACATAATTATTGGTGGCCTTACTTTGATTTTGACAGTAATTATCTATTTTTTCTATCCAGATAATCCATTAGAAGCACCTTTTTTGAGTACCGAAGAGAAAGTTTGGGTAATTCGGAAAGTTCAAGGAACTTCCCACATTTCCATTGAGCAAAAGTATTTCAAAAAAGCCCACGCTTGGGAAGCTGCTAAGGATTATGTTACATGGTTAATTTGTGGTTTTTTTTTGCTTCAACAATTGGCAAACAATTTGGCTTACCAACAGACTCTTTTATTCAACAATATGGGAGGACTCAGTAATTTGGACTCTACCTTGGTAACTGTCGCAGGTGCAGGGTTTGCCTTATTATGGTCCATTGCTGCATGTATTTTCATGGCTTTTTTCCCAAATACTGTATGCTTGACTATAATATGGACAACAGTTCCTTCATTCGTCGGTTCCATCTGTGCGGTTGCATTACCCTATACCAACACTATTGGATTACTTGCGGTGATTTCCATGGCCTCACAAAGTTTTGGTGTAGGCTGGATTTGTGCGTTGAGTCTTGCAGCTTCTACTGCTGGTGCATCATACACCAAAAGACTTACGCGAAATGCTTTGATGATGGCATCTTACTCAATTGCAAACATCATTTCTCCTCAATTATGGCAAGAAAAGGATGCACCAAGATATGTTCCCGCTTGGATTGTTCAAATCGTCTTGAGTTTCTTCACGGCACCATTATTAATCGCCATTACTTGGTGGATTTTAAGAAGAAGAAATAAGGCTAGAGAGGCTCATTTAAATGAGCAAGAAAAAATAGGATTTGTAAAAGATGACGAAGGGCATAAAGTTGCAGTAAACATCGCATCACTTGATCTCACAGATTTGGAGGATAAAACCTTTATATATCCAACTTAAGGCTAGATGTCAATAATACTTTAATTTAATTCAATCTTATATATAATCCTAAAGGGTAGTAGTTGGACGGTTCCCTGGTTCCGCGGTTCCGCAAAGGTATTGTCGGGGCGGGGCCCGATAACCATGAATTACTCAAATAGGCAAGTTTTCGGATTTGTTTTATTGGCTCTCCAAAATCACGAAATTTATCGGCGGCGATTCGGCCGCCGCTTCCAATTTATACTCACTCTACAAAATGGCAATCATTGACTTTCCTCTAACTATATACCTTTATTTCATTAAACGTCCCTTACCGCCGAGAGTTCCTCTTGGAGGAAGGCTTCTTTCCTAAATTGCTGATCCTTGAGCATTTGCTTTTTAATCTTTGCCTTTTCGACATTGGTGGAAAAGACGATCCCTGCTGCACACCAAGATACTATGTACATTGCCTTAGCTGATAGCGAGAATAGTTTGGCATTCTTACCGTGATTATTACCATGCATGATATACCATCCACTTAAGATTCCAACCATGGAACCTTCTAATGCCCCAATGGCTCCAGATTGCCAGAGCCTAGCCTTAAAGGCGGCCATCCTTTCTTGGCTCAAGGTAGTAATTGATGGCATGAAGAATTGTGAGAATAATTCAATTAAGGCCTTTCAACCCCCTAGATCTGTAACCGTCGATCGGATTTTCGCGCTACATACAGGAAAAAACTAATGTTTCATGCTAAATTTATATATATTATTATTATTTCATTTTGATGATTATTAAAAGATCGCTTTAAGCAGACGATCTATTTGATCTAAATGAATAAATATACCACCTAAATTCAATTCGGTGATTTTAGATTCATTTGAAATCTGTTCCAAAAATTTATCCAAGAACAGATGTTGCATTAATGATATCATAAAGTTGACATTTAATGCCTCATGAGATAAATCTATTGGACGCAGGCCCATTTTCAATGCCGAGTTGACAGTAAAGAGATTTTTATGTGAAAAATTCAACCGTTTTTTCCAAACACATACCAAATGATTCAAAAATTTGAAATTTGATTTTTTTGTAGCATCAATTGTAGAAACTCCACTTTTAGAAAGATCATCCAGATGATCGAATTTGTGAGTGTATGAGTTTTGAGCGTCAAAATCCGCGTATGCCTGGAATATTCCTCTGTTTCCATCACAACTGGAACAAGAACACCCTTCTACTAACTGTTGCCATGATCGGATCCCTGGAGCGTTATTATTTTGAGATCTTGTAAGACTGTTGAGCCAAGTATTGAAAAAATCTGGTAAGCTAAGCTTTGTGATATTTGAACGAGCTATTCTTCTTAAAAGAGTGGAAAAGTCCAATTGATAAAGTTCATCATTTGCCTCAGTCAGCACAGTAGGAGTTTCCTTTAATCTCGTGTAGTCATCTAAATTTATGTAAAGTTCATTGAGATTTTGAAGGATTGAGAATGGCATATCACTCATCAACATAGCAAATTGTTGTAAATTCCCACCTGAAGAATTCAGTTTAAAATTGACGAGAGCCAATTTCTCGAGATTAATCTCGGACAAGTCTCTAGCCCATGCAAGGAAGAATGAATAAATGCATTGATTTTCACAATTGTTGTGCAAATCACAATTGACTTTTAACTCAAGTTCTTTCAACTGAGCCATATCAACCTTTTGACTCAACAATCTATAAGATAACCGAGTATCCACAGGCGTCTTAGAGCCAAAATTTTGAAGCGTATGAGTGTTTGTAAGTGACAAAGTATTTAACTTTAATTTAGGTCCTGTTCCATTAATGAAAGCTAATGTGGCAGCCGGCAGGTTGAGATAAAGTGAAGTCAAATTAGGAACAAAGTCTTGAATAGACGGTATACTTACTGCAGGTAAGGTTTCGATCATGATAGATAATTCTGTAACTTCTGAATCAATTGGAAGTCTTAAAAGTTCATCGTAATCAAAAATGAATCGATTTTTAAGTTTAATGGCAGAGAAATTCATAGGAACAAGCGAATAGTCCTCCATTTCATAATCGCCTTCTCGAAGGACTTTCATTGCTGGTTGAACCTGAGTAATTGATTGGAAAGCTCTTAAATTGCCAATGTCCAAATTCTCAACGCTCTTGAGCAGAGTCGATTCTTGTAATAACTTGTAAAATTCTAAATAGGGGTCATTGACAGTGTCGTGAATTTGTGTGCTAATGAGTATGTCTTCAATAAGATGACAGTTTGCGGGGAACATTTGAAGAGTCCTCACCAAAAGTGGTATTTTAGAGGAATTGATAATAGTGTAACTATTATTATGTACACTAGATACCGGTTGTGATACTACCATAATTTTACGGTATAATCTTGTGTTGATTTCTTGATGTAAGACTTTGCATACTTGACCCAATACAACCGCATCGGCTGGCTCGAGTAACAGCAAAATATCTTCTATCACGTGGGATGGAAGCAGGAAAAGATTCATCATAGTAACAGTAGTTGCTGAATATTGGAAACCGAATCTACTTATAATGAATTGAAAATCAGCTTCCTTTTCAACTTTTTATACTATGTTTGCTTAGCGATGGCTCAGGAGCCCTTTTGGGTGCAAATTCAAGCGATCGCCGCGCGCCAAGCAACACAATAACGTGGGGAGTGAGTGACACATTGAAAAACTGCCGCATCTCCGTTGCCCCGAAATATGGGGGAGAAAGCCAGGCTAAGCGGACAAGGGGGACACAAATTTACGATAAATCATGGTAAAAGTTTCCAACGAATCTTGTTAGGTGAACAGATATGGTCAAAAGAGTTTGGCAGAACTAACAATCCAGAGACTAATGAACCTTCTTTGAACTCTTTGAAGGTTTGTGATCATGAGCAATGGTTACGCGGAAGTTTATATCCGCTAGCCCTATACACGTCTCAAATTCTCACTATTTTCCCCGCCCCTTTTTAGCGGCTCCTCTCCCGCCTCGGGTAAGCCGCAGTGAGTTGCCTAAGCAAATCACAGTAGTGTCACTCACTAATTTCGCACCGCACTGTGGGTTTTTCATGCGTAAAAGTAAGACCTTATTCCAGGTCCACTGTTTCTTTTTGACTGGCAAATTCCACAACCACGCCGCAAAGGTGTTCTTTTTTTGAGTTTTTTTTAAAAGCTGTGGCTGGCCAATGTTTCGGTCTCGGCGGATGATCAGAGCTCATAGTAAATTGAAAGAAAATTTGCAGCATTTAACTTTCGTTAAATTATGACCTTGCTTTTCTTAATTTGCTACATCCTACTCGTGCCTCATGAAACGTTTTAGCATATGCCTTTTGATGAAGTAGGCATTGATTCTATTAATTAATCTCTATATCTATTATTTTAGTCATTCATCAATAATCAATCATCCATTTATCATTGTCATTAACCGAAGTTTCCAGGCCATGTCCAAATCTCTGAAAGTAACTTTGTGGAACTGGTGGAAATACATCAATTTTACCTAAACTAACAAGTTTGCTAGTCAGAACCAACCTTCCCTTGAGTAAGCCTTGATTTACCAAACTTAAAAGCAATGTTTCAGCTGCCAGTTCCAGCACTGGCTGTGAAGTAAATGTAAATAAGCCTGTTTTTGGAGCATTACGTACGCTTAAAGCCAATGCAACAGTTACATCTCCAAAGGAAAGTCTTTGTGGTGAACCCAATATTTTCCAAACCTTTCGAATTAAGTTCCGCATCACCGTTATTGTAACCTTTTGACCTAAAGCGATATAAAGTTTCAACAGTGTAAGGTAATCTTGATGTCTTTCCACTGATTTTGTGAGTTGATGATGATCTCCATTTTGAATGGCCGCACACAATTCTTGATAAATTTCTATGAAAGAAGTGTCTGATTGAATCCCATTACATTTAGCCTTAATAGCATTAAAATTTGGCAGTTTACCCATCAACATTCCCACAGGAATAAAGTACTTTAAAATACGAGCAAAGTTGGGATGGCTAGGATATTCCCACATGGATTCCAAACACCATTTATAATGTACATAAGCATCAGCAAACTGATATTTGATGGTATAGAATCTTGCAAGATAATATCGGTATTGAATTTGTTCGTTTGGTGGGTAGGGCAGAATTTTGAGGTTGGCATTTTTCATATTAGAAAAGATGTTATGACAAAGTAAAGGATTCTGGAGTTTAAAATATATCAGGCAAAGATTATTACCAATAAGTAATATTATTGTCACCTTCATTTTGGCAGGTCCATCGGTGGCATTGGCCAGTTGGGATCTAATATGGTTGAACATTTTAAGTAGAATCAGTGCCAAGTATGTCAAACGCGGTTGAAGGCAATTTTCTTTATAGTACATTTGAAAGTCCAATCTTTTGGCCATGGGGACGATCACCTGTATTGTACTTCTGACCAAAGGAGTCAATAAATGACCGTATGTTTGGTTATTGAATGCAACTGAAAGACTATTTATAAATGTAGCATGCAAGTCAAACAGTTCGAGAATGGACCAAGGATTTAAATCTCGAGCAAATTGAATGAAAGATATCACAACCTCATTATATGCTAGCCAGTTGCCATCGAAAAGTTCTTGAGAGTCCACGAAGGCGTTTAATTGTTGATCATCTATTGTTAGCTGATTAAGCCCAGGGAGATATGGGTTCGATAACTTCACAGAAAGTAGCCTTTCAATGTCACTTGGCGTCTTAGCGGCATGGATCTGCTGTATGAACTCATTGAGAACATTCATTATAGGAAGAACAGGGAGTTAATGGGTGTTTTCGTTTCGTATATCCCACTATGATGCTGGTATTGGAAAATAAAAGATGCGTTTTGATAGACTGTTTCACAAGATCCAAAAGATATTTTCCCGTAGATACCAAGTATTACACAATAATGTATCAAAATAACCTTGAATTTCTTATAAATCTAGGATTTAGAACACTTTAACCAATGTTAACCCAAAAATTGAAACAAAATAAGTGAAATCAACTCAAAATTTCTAGTTTGGAAAATCGAAACCTTTCACGCATAATGATATTTAATTTTTCACGCTTAGTAGTTTTCACCTTAGCTGAGTTATTATGACGACAGTTTTGGCTTCACCTCTGCCACCGAAAGGGCCCAGTACTACGGAAACCATGAATAATAAACATGAAGAGAGCAAAATCAATACCATTTGCTTGAAAATTGTTGTTAGATTACTTCCACCATTGCTTTCGGAGGACCAATTTTGGCAACAAGCTGAAAAGTACTCTACTTTAAGAAAAGAGGATGTGGATTCATACTATTGTCCTGGTCTGAACTCGCAAAAGACATATGAACCACCAATATACTCCAGATGTTATATCTTGTTCAATTCATTGGAACAAAAAAACGCATTTATGAATGATACAAAGGAGATGCCATTTGTTGAAGAGCAGACCAATGATCTGGTTGTACCGATCATTGCAAATGCTCAGTTTTACAACCACATGCCCAATTGGAAGCCTCAAAAGACAAGTGGTCTTAAGAATAAAGAGATTTTGGCTGATTTCACAAAGTTTTTAAATGGAGAAATCTCTAGTTTTGGGTTATCAAGGAAGTCTACAAAACAAGCTAAAAAAAAGGCAAGTACCAAAGATACGGAGAAACCAAAAAACGCAACCTCAGATACTTCAACATCAAAGAAAAAGAGATCGAGAAGGGACCGTAAATCACTGAAGAAAAATAAGGAGACTGATCAAAGCCAAAGCCAAGGTCAAAATCAAAATCAAAATGAAAATCAAAATCTGGATCAAATAAATAAGGTTTCGGGACAGAAAGAAGATGAAGTGACTTCTAAAAGACGTCGAAGAAAGAGGAGATCGAAAGGCAAAGAAAAGGGTAAAGCAGAAGGAACCGAAAAGCTGGGCCAAATCATCGAAGATCATGAAAAGAAATCAAATAATGCCAATAAGAATTCTAAATTAGAAAAACCATCAAAGAGTTCAAAGTCTTCGAAGAATGATAACGAAAGGAAGGAAGATAATAAAGAAAGATGTTCGGAGACAAAGGGTAAAAATGGAAATCAATCGAATAAAAGTCAAGAGCTGAAAGAGAAAAATAGCGGTGGTAATCCAAAGGCGATTTCGAAGGTATCAGGCGATAAATCCGGAAACGGAGATGATTCAAGAAATGATGGAAAGGCAAATCCTGAAGCTTCAAATGGGTCAACTGATGTGTCGTCAGAAAAGAAAGCATCAAAGAAAAGGTCAAGAGATAGAAATCGGAAAAAAAAAGTGAATAAAGACGTCAAAGAAGAATCTGTCAAACCAATTGAAACAAAGAAATTCAGTATTATGAAACGAGAGTCACCCAACGTCTCTGAACCCATCAATTCCAATAAGGGTTCTAATCCTCCCCCATAAACACAATATCCACCATCCTGCACATAACCATCACCATAAGGCATTTTTTTTGGAGACCATTTTTCAACCCCATGTTGAAGCTTCGTACCCAAGGCCGGACCTTGGCCGGTGTGAGGCTTTATGGTTCACCGCCGTCAGGAAAATGGGGAAGGCTGTCGGAATTTGCGGAAATGAGATCAAAGGAAGGAAAGAATATCGGGAAAGCATTCACAGAAGAGGTCCCACCGGATCAATTGTTTCAAAGTACAGCTTCGTCGAAAGTAGATCCTGGCTTTCAGAATCTCACTTCTGTATCCACCATGGATACTATTTTAGACATTCTTGACCAGGCAAAGCTCGGACGCAAGAACGGGGAGCAAAAACTCGCGACAAAGCCTCAAGATGTTTCCTTAAGTGAATCTGAAATTAGACGTCTTTGGGATATTGATGTCTTTAAAAAACCACCAGGATTCTTTGCTGGTGTATCGGACCAGCTTAATACAAACAATTCAGAAGATATTAGAGAAATTCCCAAATTTGGTCGCATGAACGTCCAATTTGAGCGAGAGCAACAACCGGTCATATCTGCATTCCAAACTGATGATGCTCGTATTTTGGGCCAAAAGGTGATCAAATGGTCGGTCAGAAAGTACATAGACACTAAGGTGTTACCTTTGAAGAAGGGCCAATTTCCCAACGAAGACCAAATAGACATTGAAGATATAATCATTGCTCAATATGAGAAAGATCCTTCCAATAGATATACATCTAAGGACAGCCAGTACACAAACAACGGCCAATTGACATTACATGAGGCCTTATCAATGCATTTTTATCGAAGGCCACTAGAAGTGTTCAAATTATTGACTAGTGATATAGAAAAAGTAATCGGATCATTGAAATCCGTAGGGGATTTCTTAGACAGAATGGAAAAACGCAAATTAGAGATAAAGTATCCCGACTTTGATGTGGATGATGCAAAATATCCCATGTTAACCCCTATATTTAACAATTCGAATTTGTCGGGGAATCAATTTATCAAAATCCCATTCATTATAAATGACAAAAGCTTATTAGAGTATTTATTTCCTGACCTTACTCCTTCAGTCCGGGCTGGTTTTGGAGCTTCCATGGCAAGATTCAGTGCAGAAGGTGAATCTTTGCTCAATCTTTTTATCAGACGACAGCTTCTCGTCAAGTTTCCAAAAGGTGGACATCACAACAAAAGGGAAATAGAATCGATTTTTCCGGATACTGTGAAAGCAAATGTCGTGGTTAAAAGTGACTTATTTTCCACGGAATATAAGCTCGCAACCGACAGCATAACTCATTACGGGGGCACTAGAACTACCAGTTCAGCCGTTCGATTTCTCAAGACTTCATTCAATCTGTATTTGGCTGTATGGTTTAGAGCAGATCCCAAAACAGCTCTCCCATGGACTCAATGGGTTGTAAAAAATAGAGTGAATGCCAAGTTGACTGACGCAGAATTGGATGGGTTAAACGATGAATGCTTCCGTTATTTTGAAAAACACGTAAGAACCAAAGAAAATGATCAAATAAGAGAGATGGCAAAAGACTTGTTGGGTCCAGCCAGAGATAAAGTAAGACAACATGCATAAGGAGACGATCCTGAAATAAACATTTAATTTGAAAATCATTAAACATTAAACTAACTGTAAATAAATTAATCTATAGACACAAGTCCATGGTAGGACCTGTCTCTCAATGCATCCAATTCTTCAGTATTAAGACCTTTCAATGAAAAGTCACCCTCAGCCAAGGTCACAAAATTGATCACTCCGTTATCTATAACTGCCAAAGTGAAATGCCTAGCACCAAATTTTAATTGAGAGCTTCTTTTTTTGAGGTAAGCTACACGATTTTGAGCTTCAACGTCAAGCTTAGCAAGCCGTTGATTCTGCTTTTCCTGCCTGATCTCTCTCTTCGTTTTAACTTGTGCCTTCAGAGACAGTGTCTTCTTAGGCTGCTTTTTCTTCAGATTTTCTTCCAAGGGTTTGAGTTTGGAGACGTCAAAAAGTGCAAATATATTTTCCAAGTCAGGGAAATCACTGGTACGAGTATTAAGTATGGCGATCTGAAAATCAGGTATTCCAGGATTATTTTTGGAAAAGTTAGGCTGCGGTTGCCAGACATCGAACCTGAAAGAACCTGGGAGGTTTTTTCCATTGCTGTGTTCTTTATATGAATCATAAGTGGAATATGCGGGTACCAAATGAAGATCTTGAAAAATGGCTTTATATGAAAAATAGTGCTTTCTCTGGATCATTCCTGGTTGAGAAAGAGAGAACAATCTTGGCCAATTAAGACTCTTCTTCGATGAAAATGATCTCAGTATCATTTCCTGGTATGCAGTGGACCAGTCGGATGGTTTGAATGGCATAATTATATATCCCAATCTCTTCAAATATGCATACACCAAATACCGATCCAAAATATCTGACGTTAAAAAGCTGTAAAAATGTCCTAAGGATAAGGATACCAAATTTTTGGAATATTCAAAATTTGAACTCAAAGAGTTTGTCTCTTTGCAAGTGATTAACCATTGATTATATCTATCATTGCTCAAGTAAATTCTTATGGAACCCCTTTCGCAAAGATATAAAGCTTCCCAAGAGTGAAGCCATGCACCATGTATTGGTCCAAAAGATTCACTTGTACCACAGTCTTTAAAATATGGACCTCTTAGATACGGAATATAGATCTGGGAACGTTCAGGAAATAAAACGCCCACTAATTCTTGCTTATCGGAGTATCCTCTCACCAGTTGCAAAGCTCCATACATTGCATTTCTTGATTCTTGCAACTGTTGTGCTTGCAAATCTGTTCCTTCGGGCTCGAAATCTTTATCACCTCTTTTAGGAACAATATCCTGACCACCACCTACTCCAGAACTGAAAGCTTTCCAATCCTGGACCTCATCATCATCGAAGTCATTCATGGCTACCTTGATCCTACTTGAACAAATATCCTGCACAAGATGAGATGACATCGAGGCCTCGCCTGCACAAAGACCGAGATCCACTATTTGAATAAGGTCCTACAATGCGAAAACTTGTCTCACGATCTACTATGACAGAAAAAGTGGTGACATTAGAGTTACTTGTAAGTCGATTAATCGATGGCTGATAGCGATATTGTGTCTACGATAAACAAGATTGAGTTTACTAGCGATACTAACCTTAGGCCTCCTCGCTTTTTGAGGACTTTTTGAACAACTTGATCCATCAGCAAACCCTCAACTGCCTCTCGCGGCACAAAACGATCGCACTGGCAGTGGAAAATGGCTCCAGAGAAGGGGTAATACAACATCAAAAATCAGAAACCAAGGATATTTTTGGCCAGGACAAGCAAAAACTTAAAACATCAGAGACATCAAGGTATTTTATATGTGACAATTGCGGGCGTAAAATAGCAGGAGCCAGATTTGCACTGCACTTGAATAAATGTCTCGAGCGAAGACGAGGTTGAAAAATAGTAAAGTTCAAAGCAATAATAAGAGATTCCAATTGCTACTTATTGTGGTTTATTATGATGCACAGTATACTCGGAAAACAAATTGGGTGAATACTCTACGACTTCTTGCATTGAACTTCGATTTACTTTATTTGGGAATGATATCATGCCTTTGCGGTTCATTGCACATGATAAATTCGAAAGGTTGAGGAAGCGCTCGGGTAATACTGGTGGGAAATTGCTTATACTACAAGAGTTAATTACCGATCCACGAAACCCATCCAATAAAGCATTGTTTTAAGAATTCTTCAACTACATTATGAGTGGTTCTCATCAGAACCACTTCCAACAAAATTATACATTGTTTGAAATTTTTCATCCCATCTTTACGCGCCAGGAAGCAGATCATATTGGAAAAACTGGTTCGCTATGGTCTACCCTTTAGAGCGCGCGTACTGCATAGAGCCAGCCTGTATCCGATGACTCTTCAAAACCAATCCATCCCCGCCATCTCTTGCCGCACAAAAATAGTTCTTTCCTGCATCTATGCTGCACTCCACTTTAGCAATTTTTTTCACCACCCATTTGAGCTTAGCAACTTTTTAGTTCTTGACTAGTATCACAAATACTCCTATTTGAGATATATCTGGCCAGATTGACTGTATCTTACCGTTAATAGTTTCCAAAAAACGTTAACAAGTTACTAAATCGAGAACAAGTACTTTGAAAATATGGTGCCCCCACCACCAATTATTATAGACGCCCAGGCCATCTCTGGCATTACAGGTTCAATATCTTTAGCCTGTTGGATCATTGTCTTCGCTCCACAGATTTACGAGAACTTCCGTAGAAAATCATCGGAAGGATTGTCGCTCACTTTCATCATTTTATGGCTCGCCGGTGATGTCTTTAATGTTTTAGGTTCGGTCATTCAAGGTGTACTTCCCACTATGATTATTTTGGCCATTTATTACACCTTGGCTGATATCGTATTATTGTGGCAATGTCTTGTTTATGGAAACGGAGAAAACGCAGATTTGATCCATTTATCTCCAGCTAACCCAATGAATGAAGACGTTTTAGAAACGGTTTTATCTAGAGACTCTCCTCGTCTTCATTCTACTGATGACGCTGAAGAAGAAGAGGTTCCCATGTCTAGAGTCAAATCCGCTGCCATCAACACACTTATGGTTGCATTGGTTGTCGGCGCTGGCCTTGTTGGGTGGTATATTTCCTACTTGAACGGTGCCAAGAAGCACAAAAAGCACCCACTGGACCCTAAACCAACTCTCGAATATGATCCTTTGGCCCAATTCTTTGGTTGGTTATGTGCCATTTTATATTTGGGATCCAGAGTTCCTCAAATCTTGTTAAACTACAAGCGTAAACTGTGCGACGGAATCTCATTCATGTTCTTTTTGTTTGCCTGCTTGGGTAATTTGACTTACGTTATCTCCATCTTGGCTATTGATACCAGCTGGTATTACTTGTGGGTTAATCTGTCGTGGTTGGCAGGCTCCTTGGGTACTTTGGGTCTTGATTTCACCATTTTCATACAATTTTTCCTCTACAACAGTGATGATAAATACGCTTTGTCTGAGAATTTGATTGATGAAGATCTGGCCACCTACGGAGCTATCGATGCTTAGAAGAGTTAACTTGATTCACGAGCTTTAAATTATTAATTATATACGGGAAAACGTTGAAGAGTTTCTTTGGGCGAGTTCAAGATAATTTTATCCTCTACATAGACAATGCATATAGATTAAAAAATCATGTTCCTCCAGATACTTTCATGTGTTTCAAAAGCATTCTGTAGCAAGTTAAATCTTTTTTGTGCTTCTATCAATAAAAGTTTGGGGTTGTCAAATACTTCACAAAACTAAAAATCAAGATAATAGAGAAGTAGCAGTGTAACTGATGACATTTGAAAAAATTTAGTCAGAGTGCTTCGAAAGACGTGAAAAAAAATTAGAGTTTATCGCTTAATAATAAAATATTGATGATTATTATTCGGACTCTTAGTTGACATATCCGAGGTTTAAATTGAATTATTTGGGACGCCCTCTAAAACTCTAAATACCAGCCCCATTGAACAAGAACGGCAGATACTCTAATCGGTCCCGATATCGCAAAAGTTGAGCTGCATTGCAAATACTAGCTCTCATCTCTTGTTCTGACTATAGAGTCACCTACCGGAGATAAGCAAAAAAAAACCTTCCTAAAACGGCAAACGAGCCGAGCCTCCGGCAGATGATGCAATAGTATAAGTAGCCGGTCTATCGAACTTACTAATCAAATACCGCCTCTTGTTGCAAATTTTAGCTGTGATACCTCCTTAAAGTATCTTGCCAGAATGGAGAGTCATATGGAAGACTCTCTGTTCAAGAGAAGGCGTAAAAGACCCAGTTTGGTGTGCAAGCCTTGTAAGAAAAGAAAGATCAAATGTGATAGAGGAGATCCTTGTGAGCTGTGTATCCGTAACAAAATAGAGGAACAATGCACATTCGATACCAACTGGACCTCCGAAAACGAGAGTTATAGGGTTTTCAAAAATATCAACGGTCCATCCAAAGCAAAACCACACTCTTCAACTAAAAGTCAATCTCTCAACATGAATATAATAAAAGGCATAGCTGGTCCAAAGTCTATTGATAATACTTACACAGAGAAGAAACCTGCGCTTCTATCAAACCCAATTCCTCCAATACGTGGAGACAATATGATAATGGTGAAACAGGCAGAGTTTGAAGCTCTTAAGACCATGCTAGCCAGTTTAGAGAAAGAGTTACAAACTAGAACCACCAAAGAGGAATCTAAGCAACCTAGAATGATTCAAAATCAAGATGACGCCAAGTTTTTAGTTGAAGACGAAATCATTAAAACTGATGAAAATGGAGGTGGGGTGTACAATCAAAATATTATCAAGATGTTTTTGAAGGATCCTATAGTACATAAGGAGTCGGATCCAGGCCGAGTCATCTTTGAAGGCCCTGACTACCTGTTCGAAACAAGAGCCAGTGCAAATCCGCTTGCAAACAATCAAAAAGAAACTTTTAATGGACCTCACTGGGAATTAAAGGGACCGCTTTTACGTGATCTTTCAAATTCTTCAGATGGAATTAACCCTTACAGATCACCTGATGATGATATCAACTTTTACGAAGGCTATGTTAGTGTTTACACCAACGGATCATCAAGAAGATCAAACTTTGGACCTCTACTGTGGTCTGCATTACTGAGAAAGGATAAAGTTATACTGCACTTGAAAGACCATATCAGTTCTTTGAAGCAAAACTATACTCTGGTTCCAAGAGAACTGAATCCTGAAAAATTTGAAGAACAAGCTTCAGAATCCGATGGACTCAATGATATCCGACCATACCCACATAAATTGATTAGACCTGAGGAAGGAGTTGTCTCAGAAGCTAAGAATTTTCAATTACATTTTGATTTTGGCATCTTGAATAATACTTCGCTGGTGAGTCGAGAAAAGCAATTGATAGATTTGATTGAAACCCAGTTGCCAACTCAAAGAGCAATTTGGTTGTATATTGATAAATTCTTTCAGGTAGCTGCTCCATTTCTTCCTTATGTTGATCAAGAGGACTTTCTTCAGCATTTGACCAAAATAATTGGCCCTCGGGGAGATCGTGAAGAGAAGTTAAAGCGATTCAAAGTTGAAAAAAGGTTGGATTTGGCTTATGTCTCCATGTTTCTTATATTTTTACGATTTGCTTTCATATGTGTTAAATCTAAAAGTGGTGGAGAACATGCAATGTCCAATCCAGCATATAAAGAGGCATATGAATATATGGTGGCCAATCCAATAGCTTCAAGTTTTATCGACATGTCTAAATTGTGTATCAGTCAATTTGAAATACTTAGGAAGACCAGTTTCCCGGTGTTACAAGCAACTTTTTTCATTAGGAATTACCATATTTACGCACCAGAACTAGGCGATGGGGCTGACGGAGGTGATTCTCAGTCTTTCAATGGGATGTTAATTCACATGGCCTACTCATTAGGCTTAAATAGAGAACCAGATAAATTCGAGGGAGCCTTTCCTAATGCAAGAGAGAACAATTTGGGTCGCAAAATGTGGTACCATTTACTTATTTCAGATTTTGTTAGCGGTTATACCTTCGGAAATCCTTTGTCCTCTAGTGAAATTTACTATGACACAGAATTACCTGTGGACAACATGGAAAGTGCCAATTTAGCTAATCTGGCAGTGGAAAGCATTATTTGCAGCTGCCATTATTATTGTAAAAATTTATTGAAGGGGCCATTTCAACTGCTTCTACCAATGATTTTGAATACCAATAAAAGCGTCAAATACAGTGAATTGACCGTGCATTTAAATGCAATGGAGTATACAATACCAAAATTCTTTGGCCATTTTTCGGATTATATCAATTTTTTGGAAGAACCAAGGTCGAGTTATCAATTTTCGAAGGCATTGAAATTCAAAATTCTTTGTTCTTTGAAAGCATTCCGTATATCAATGTACTATCATTTCTTTTTGGATTTTGAAAAGAAAGATCATTTGGAATTAACGTTCTTTTATTTGAAAAAATTGGTAAAAGAAGCAGTTGTCGATGTGCTCCCTACTGTTATAGGAGTAGTCCACGCACCTCGTGAAATATTTGGACCCGAATTGGAGATATTTGTGAACCCAGGTTTTATTCAATTAGTACATCGAACTGCAGAAACCTTAATTGCTGCGATAACTAGAAATAATTTGCATATTCTAGCTCTTAGAATGGAACCCGAATTTTCGTACAAGTGGAAAACAGACAAGATGCATAGAAAGTTTATTAAAGACTTAATAACCTTAAGAGACAATATGGAGGGTTGTGCTAGAGTTATGATATTCGTCTTGAGAATTCTCAGTAAGGATTATTATTACGCTTGGGGTGCAACAAGAAGTCTTACATATGTTCTTAAGGAAGCGACTAATGAGGAATTTTATTTGAAGTACATCAAAGATCCAACAAGAGCAACACAATTACCTATAGATTCAGGAATGATTGCTGATCTCAATCAAATTTTTGAGAGTTCTTTAAAAGAGGCTGAGAGTTTGGTTAAAGAACATTGTACTTGTGAGGAAACCAAAAAACTCCTCCAAAGAAGAAACTTAGACATATCTGATAGAAGTGTCAACACATTTTCCTCCAATGAAATCTTAAGTCCGCCATCGACCTCTGGAAGCGATATTGGCAGCTTGGGTAGTTTCGCTGAGTCATTTGATGGAGCCCAGATAGTCAGTGGTTATGACGACTTTAATTTTGGGAATGAGCAAGAGATCAATTCTTTATGGTTTGATATGCTTAACGAACAGAACACTAAACTTGGTCTTGGACAAGATCAAGGAGGATTCGCTAACTTTGAAGAAAGTTCTTATTTCAATTTTTTCAGCGAGTTGCCTATAGACAAAGTGTTTCAATAATGGGTGGTAATATTAATAGACTAGTTTAAAATATTTAATTTATGACGATAAGATCAGAGATTTGTAATTTTATACTATTCAACTTTGCATTAGATAAACCAACAACAAATTAATCGTATGTGAACTGATAAAGTTAAAACTAACAAGAATAAAGAAAAGAAAATCCTTTATCTGTGAAAATTCTTTTTATCGCCACGAAATCATTCATTGCCACTCAATCAGCTATAGCCTCCACGAAATCACTTCATCAGGTCAGCCATTCTCATCGAAGAAATATTCTCCGAAGCAACGGTATCTCCGGGCCCCGCGGCGATACTGTATTAGGCAATATGCCGAGCCTTTCGCGCATTGACACACAGTTTAATTTCTGTATGCCGCAATTCCGTTTGTCAGCATCGATACATACATTTTGCCGTTGTTAGAACCACAAATACTTCAGAACTAGTTGAACATGAGCTTTCCGAGTTCCGAAGAATCTAAACCAGTGAAAAGAAGGAAGAGACCGTCTTTGGCCTGTGAGAATTGCAGGAAACGGAAGATAAAATGTGATAGAGATGTGCCGTGTTCCCAATGTGTCAAGTCAGGAATAAACGCCGGTTGTAACTATGAAATGGGGCCTCTGAACACCAAAGCTTCTCGATTAGAAGAACAACAGCCAATATACATTACAAGTGCCAAAACCCCCCTTCAAATTAATGCAAAAAGGCAAAAGGTATCCAATCGACCATCCGCGAATAATCATGATAATAATAGACCACCGCAAGAGCATGGAGGTCAACAGAATACCACCAAGTTTTTACAATATGACCAAAACCGACCTTTAAACCATAGGCCAAAGCAGGAAACTCCACAATCAAACCAAACCGAAGACGCCGCCAACATGGTCATGATCTCAAAGTCCACACTCGAGGCTTTAAATAATCGGCTAGCTCATATCGAAAGTGCAATTAACTCTAACCATACCCAGAGTACCCGTTCTTCAAGCTTATCTCCTACAAGTTCCTCCACTGAAAACCATTCGATGAAATCTGACATAACAAATCCAACCGAGACCACTAGTGTATGCAATGAACCAACTTCAACCAACTTTTTTGATCCTACCACAAAGAAAAATGTTCCGAATAATTACGTGAAGACTCCTATATTTCCACATTCTTACAAAGCATCACCTAGCTTTTCGAATGCTGCCCCTTCTCCTTTTTCGGGATCTTCAAATTGGTATCAAGCAATCCCAAACCCATCTACACCTAGTAATTCAGGAGTTTCTAATTCATGGGGTACACCCATGGACGCAAAATCTCAATTCCAAAGAAGACCGAGCTATGCCACTGCCACTACAGATCCCTACGCTTTTCCATCTTTGAAAAATGGAAGCTATCCTAACAATAGCTTTAATTCTGGAACCCCTCCTGCAACTAACCGTCTAAATGATTATAAGCCGTCTTCAGATTTAGCAGATAACAATGTAAAATTGCCACCAATAAACCCCAAAGCGGCGACTCTTGCAGCTCACATCAAATCTACTGAACTATTGGATGTTATTGGTATCGTTCCTTATTCAAATGAAGACGATAGCATAAATTTGTACGATAATTACAGCTCTGTGTATGGGGAAACATGGGAAAGAAGAGCAAATCATGGACCTTTTACTTGGGCGGCACTTATGAAGAAAGACACCTGTTTAAAAGTATTGTGGGATCATATGGTTGAGATGAAAGGCGGCAAAGATAAAAATACCGGTTTTCTCAATGAGGTTTCCACTGAGAATACTAAAATTATATCTCAAAACTACTCTAGTGATAAATCAGGAAACATGCCAGAGCTGGATTTTAAGAAAAAAGATCTAGAGAACAGTGGATTTGAAGAAGTAGTACCGTATGAGAAAATAAAAAATGCAACCGAAGAGAGAAGAGCAGCTCAAATGAATCAAAGCACATTACCTTTGGGTTTGACTTTCTTCGAAGGTAAAATTAACAATGAACTCTATTTGGTAGACAAGATAAAAATTGTGTTACCGAAAAAGAAAGTGATTTGGAAATTGTTAGACCAGTTTTTTGCATGGTTATATCCATTCGTACCATTTCTAGATCAACAATGTTTTTGCAATACAGTCGCAAAGCTAATTGGACCTCGCAGCTACGAGGATGTTAAAATAGAAGATTTGAAAGTTGTGAGCAGAAAGGATTTGGCGTATTTGGGCATTTTACTTATTGTTCTTCGAATGCTGTACCTCTCTCTTTTCGTGAACAAAGCCTCCGTAAACGAAGAGAGAATAAATACTCAGGATCCTACGCCCGAAGCCCAAGAACTCAAATACCTTCTTTCGAATCCAATAAGTATTGACTTGATATATTTGGCTCAAATGTGCCAAAATCAGTTTCAAAATCGAGGCGGAAACCTGTTGGTTGTGCTTCAACTTTGTCTATACCTCAGAATTTATCAAGTATTTGCCCCAGAAGAGGGAGACGCTTTTGATTCTAGTATTGCTCAGGTCTCGAATGCGACAATGATTCAAATGGCAATTACCATGGGCTTGAATAGAGATCCAGAAAAAATTGAAGGAATGACATGTGAGAGAGAAAACCATTTATGCCGCAAAATTTGGTGGTACTTATACAATTCCAATATTTTCCATTCATATTCCTACGGTGATCCTCTAATTTTCTTGAATTCTAGCGCAGACGTCAAGGAACCGTTTTTCTCCCCAGAGGGCTGCAATGTTGAAGATAAAGAGTTGGATAAACATGCAACCAAATTGTATGAGCGATGCAGTCAATTTATAAAGCCCATTGGCGAATTAATTACGGTTTTACTAGACGTGAATGGTAGGGCTAAACTTTCTCATGTGAGCAAACTTTTAACTACTATTGAACTTGAACAATATCAAAAAAATGGCTTGCTAAAAGATTGTTTAAAGAAAAGGCTTTCCCCTACCGAGCACGGTGAAGTTTTCCGAAGGACATTTCAAATCAAAGTATACTTTTCTTTGAACGTTTTCTTGATCTCGCTCTACTTCCATTTATTTTTACGATATCTCGATACAGATATGGCATTATCATTTTTTTACGTCAAAAAAATGCTTTTGATCAACATCCAAAACTTCATGCCTCATTACTTTGAGCTTCTCGATGGAGGAGACAATATGTTGGATTTTGTTATGAATCCATCAATGGAGCAAATGGTGCATAAATCCAATATTGTATTGCTCGGTTTAATTATCAGAGTTAACAATATGATGTTTTCTATGATGGAAAGCCCTGATCATATCTCAAAAATGGAGAATGATCCCACTTACAGATTACTGTTCATTTCGCTTGCCAAAAGTTCGTTTTTACTTAAGCGATGTACTGAAATTTCAATTGCAGCAATATCTAAAATTAGCAATAGATACTACTACGCTTGGAAAATAACCAAGAGTCATACCTATTTGTTACAAGTTATTCAAGAGCCTGAATTTTATCAAAAAAATCGAGAAACGTTTAAGAAGCAGTCTACTACATTATATCCCAATGACTACTTACAAACATTAATAGAAATACTTGAAAAACCCGTTACCAAATTTGCTCATATAGAGCAATTAGCTCCTCAATTTTGTTCAACTTGTCCTGAAGCATATATGGCGACGGAACTTCAACCTATGACAGCAGATTTGGATTATCTTCATAGTAAAGAAGTTGACCTGATTTGGTATCAAATGCTTACAATGAAATATGACAAATCGAAATCACAGAATAGTGTTCCATTACAACAAGGACATGATCCAGATCAAGCGGAATTTTCCAATGATATTAAATTTGGATTTAGTCTAGATGATATAAGCAGGTTTGATCTTTTTAACGAGTTGCCGTTCGATTCAGTTTTCGAGTAAAAACAGCCTAAAAGAACCATATTATTTTTTGTATGAAGCATTCGAATTTTAGTTGATGCCCGCCTGGCATGGTTGGAGTAAAAAAATATTTGTGGGTGCGGATTATAAGCCCATTTATACAGAAGAGTGAATATCTAGTCAGAATCTACGATAGTGAATAAGAAGATGTTAAATGAGGATAATAGAATAGAGGCTTATAATATAAAAATCTAAAATTAAGTTATCATTAGATATAAGAAATTTTTCCTAATTACATCATATAAATTTTATTTCTAAAAAATCATATAATAATCCTTTTTGCTAGCCGCTTTGAAATGTCAAATTAAACATTTTTGTTTTTTTTTTGTATTTATTCTAGGATTTTATTCTTCATACAGCTAGGCCAAGTTATTTCTGGAATACGCATGCATAAAAATTTATTTTTATTTTTTTCACCCCCAGCTTTCTGCTTCCCTTCTATTGTTTCGCGGGCAGCGCTGCCACTCAGCGAAGTGGAATTTGACCCCCGAAAAAACTCTCGAACAGCCCTTTAATAGTGAACTTGATTCGAAAGTTTTTTGTATCGTCTGCAAGTTAAGATGCTTTTGCAAAATCTCTTACTGTATTACTTAATCAAAAATGACAAAGAATTCTTTTTTCAAAACTAAAACTTTTAAATTTGTCCACATGAAATAGCTCTTTCTACTGATAAATGTAACACCCCCGTTTTATTTCCTGCCACCTCGCGCCTTTGACGTTTCTTCACCTACGTGAAGAAATTTTGTTCGCTGTTTTTCATTGCCGTGCCGCCCGTGATGCAGGACTGAACCCTGCATACAGACCCCGGGGAAAAAAAATAACTCTTGTTTCGGATGATGATAAATGTCTTATTAATAGTTTGTGTGATCTTCACCACATATAAGCCCTTTTTGACGGACCAATTTCCGGTCATCACATATTAAGCAGACCAAAAGGAATAATTCTCGGTGATCAAACCTTTAAAGGAGCTTCATCAATTTGTCTGCTGCCCGTTTGATGCTACTGGGTACCCTATAAATTCGCCGATCTTTTTTTTTGCAATTGCAACATCATCATAATTCATCACAAACTTCAGCAATTTTACAATGAAACAAGAAAGCGACCATTCTAAAGTTGTCAAAAAGAGGAACAAACCCTCACTTGTTTGCTCTACTTGCCGAAGGAAAAAAACAAAATGTAATCGAGAGCTCCCATGCTCTTCTTGTGTTAAGGCAAAGTGTGAAGATACTTGTGCCTATGACCCGGTTAAGAGTGGCTCGGGCAAATCCAAGTCCTCTTCCAAAAACACAGAAGACCTTTTAAGAGGAATTCAATCCTATAAACCACCCAATTCCAATATCTCCACTTCTCCAACCACAGCCGTTCCTCTCCCAACGAACGGCTCCATGTTCCCTCAAAATGGCTACAAGCCTATTCAACAAGTAGTGCCATCGAACGGTATCCCTCCCCCCATTCATCAAATGGCTCCTGGAGCCATCCCCAACTCAAACTATCCTCAACCCTATTTGCCGATGCGAGTAAACGATCCCCTTCATCTGCCAGGAATTCCTGGCGAAAGCCCTTTATCCTTAAGCGGCTCCTCAGTCATTTCTGGTCCACCTACACTCAATATTAATCATGGAGGTACCAGTGATGATCCTTTGGAAGCTCTCTTGCTACCAGTTGAACCACCTGTGGAGGCTCTGGCTGCGCTCTCGGCCGCAGACCCTACTTATGGTATTAATCCTTACAACTCGCAGGACGAGACGTTCAACTTCTACGAAGGTTACTCTCCCTATTTGACCAAACAAGGTGGTGACCGAGTAAACTTAGGTCCACTTTGTTGGGGAACTTTTTTGAAAAAAGACCCCTATTTCATAATCTTTTGCACAAAAGCTCAACTTTCCGCTGAAGCTGAAAGAAATTTGTGCCTCCCATTGGCACAAACTGTTAATAAGGAAACCCTCGAAGCTTTAAGAGTAGAGGCAGATGAGGCTGAGGTTGAAAAAAGTTTCCGGAAAAAGGCCCTTGTAGGAGATGGACTAGATGAACTTGCGCCTATTAATTTAAAGGTATCGTCTAAATTTATAAGTGGGGCAAATGTGTTAGACCAAAGTGGTTCCTTCTTCTGTAGAACTCTTTTTGAAGGACGTGAGACGAATCAAGGAGCACAATATGAACTACTCACTCAAATTAAAAATGTTTTACCCAAAAAGAAAGTGATTTGGTTATTAGTTGACCGATTTTTCAACGATTTGTATCAACTTATGCCCATAATTGATGAAAATGATTTTAGAAGCCAATTGACCCGTTTGTTAGGAGAACCGGCATATGATGATGATCATATCGATGAATTGAAGCTTGAAAAAAAGTTGGACTTGGCCTACATAAGCTCTTTGCTTGTGATTTTAAGAGTCACTTACTTATCATTATTCGACAATAGAAACAAAGTTAATGAGAACAATTTGAACACCACAAGTACCTCACCCGAAGCACTTGTTCTCAAATACTTGTTGCAACATCCAATAAATGTGGTTTCTATTGATATTGCACGTCAATGTTTAGATAAATTTACAATTGCCAATAGAGCAAGCTTTGCGGTACTTCAAGCATACATGGTCATGCGTATTTATTCCATCCATGCACCTGAGGAGGGTGATGGTTTTGATGGGGGTGATTCTAAGGTATCTATGGGGAGACTTGTACAAATGTCGTATGCCATGGGATTAAACAGAGAGCCTGATAATTTCGATGAGGTGAAAGATGATCATATTCGTAACCAGCTCGGTAGAAAAATATGGCATTGGTTGGTTCGTGAAACTTATGCGACATGTATGACATTGGGTAATCCTCCGTTGATTCTGCCAGGATATTTTGATACAAAGGTACCGTATCACTTGGCAGGCAAGAATGAAAACTCGACCAAAGTTGATATGGAATTAACAGTTGTCCACATTTTCCGCTGGTTTAACAGACATAAAGAGCATATGCAAAAAGTCATGGATGTTGTCCATGATGTCAAAGGAAGAATACCGTTACCAGAATTGCTGCGTTTTATTACCCATCACGAAAAAATAATGCCTGACAGGGGTGATCTTTCGAAAGCGTTTCCTGGTTTTCCCTTTACACCTTTAATGAAACGAAACTTGGAGACCTATGGAATCAGAGTTCATTTTAATTTAAAATCTAATGTTCTTGCAATGTGTTATCACTTATTTCTTCATTACGAGAAACTTGGGGCCAGTGAATTGTCATTTTTCTATCAAAAGAAGTTGTGTTGTATAACCTTGTTCCATATTTTGCCGCAAATATTTGATATAGTTTGTGGCAAAGAGGCAAGCCAAGGAATCCATTTAAACCACTTAATGCTTCAAATAATTCAAAGGGCCAACCAGGTCACCATTGGGATGATGCTTCGAGTTGCTACATACGCGTATTTCATGCAACATGATTCCAACCATAATTCCAAGATGGCAATGGATCCTCTTTACGCAGAGACCTACGATAAGATTATTCTGTGTTTCGAACTTTACAAACGAAGTTGTGAATTACAAATTCAAATAGTGGGCGGATTTACTGCTCGGTATTATTATGCCTGGAGAACATTTAAGGCACAAACATTTTTAATCAAGCATTTGGGTAATATTGAGATTTGTGGACAAGTTGGGTATCGAGGCAACTTCTACATAAATCTCCAGCAATTACGAGAGATTGTTCCAATTCTCAAGTCTACGGTATCTACATTGAAGAAGATCTTGAAATTTAAAGAGAATGACAATCATGCGGATCTTCCTGAGTTAATTATTCCTCCAGTAACGACTTCACCATCATCCGAAAATGGTTCTGACGGTATGGCCAGTGGTAGTAGTAATCATGGTGATAGCGTCTACGATGACTATGCATCCAATTTACAGGCAGATATCGATCAGATGTGGATTCAAATGTTCCAAATGAAGAGCAATCCTGCGGACAATGTTGACCTTGATATCATTAACGATTTCAATGGTAATCAACAAAATACAGTCCAATACCCTCCACCAAACAACAATGACGCCCAAAATCTTAGATCCTTGGATCTTGATGGGCTTATCGCCAACCAACTATTTTACGACTACGTCCTTTGACTGGTCTCTAGTTATTTGTATTAGTAAGAATTAATTTTGAATTAAACTTGATTGTAGAATTTGTTATACGTAGCTTCAATTTAATATCGACTTGATCCGCTTAGTCTTCATGGTCCGGGGCCTTTATTTTTGGTGCTGCATGGTTTGCAGCTAAAATGCGATGACTTGGAAATTTTCCAGTTCAACATCGCCGGATGAGTGAAACATCAATACCCACAACTAAGGAGGCAGAAACTCCTGTTATAGAGAATTCAAGTGTTTCTGGAGATAAAAAACCAGTTATTCCAGAAGGTTTATCGAAAAATCAATGGAAAAAGCTTCAAAAAAGGAAGAGATGGGAAGAATCTAAGGAAGAGTATCGAGAAGTGAAGCGAGTAAAACGTAAAGCTGCTAAACAGAGAAGAAAGGAATTGCTTAAATCTGTCCTGGAGGATGACCCAATTTACCATCAGATGAAGAAGAAACAAGTTCCTTCTAAACAGATTCCTAGTAATATAAATGTTATTATGGATTGTGAGTTTGATAGCTTGATGAATCATAAGGAAATTGTATCGATGTCAAATCAAATATCAAGACTGTATTCAGCCAAGAGACATTGTGAATACGATGTTGGCTTAGTGATTCTGTCGTTTAACAAGAACTTGAAGCAAAGATTCGACGAATCTGTGTCTCAATATCACAACTGGACCAAGCTTAAATTTATGGAAAATGAAACTCTCGAAGAAATTCTCCCAAAAGATGAACAAGAGAGGTCAAAATATGTTTATTTGACAGCAGATACCGATGAAGTTGTGGATAAACTCGAAGAAGGTTACACTTATATTATTGGAGGTATCGTGGACAAGAATAGACACAAGAAATTGTGTCTCAACAAGGCGACCGAATTGGGATTGAAGGTTGGAAGATTACCAATCGACGAGTTTATAAAGATAAATGGTAGACAAGTTTTGGCCACTTCGCATGTTTATGAATTATGCTGCAAATGGTTTGAAGAGGGCAAAAATTGGAAGAAGGCCTTTGATCATGTGTTGCCTCCACGCAAGTTAAAACAGGAATCGACTGATAAAGATGATGTGAGCGATGAAGATAAAGACGAAGATGAAACTAAAGAAGAAGATGACGAAGGAGAAGAAGAAGTTGAAGAAGTTCAAGAAGAAGTTGACGATGATGATGAACATAAACTCAAAAATGAGGTCATTGAAGAAAAAGAATCTTCGATCAAACAACAAGAGAGCGAAGAGGGAAAGGAATAGGGCGATAATTAAATTCTCTAACGATGCTAATTGCTTCAGATTAGAATCCAATTATATGTAAAACTTCGTACATACTAAATATACAGTACAATTTTGAGAAAGATCGTTAGAAGAATCGTTAAAAGTCTACAAATTAACAGGTGAAAGAGCTCAATTCTGAAGAAGACAGCAAAGGGTTAGGGAAAAGTAAAATTGTGAGTAGCTGGAACGACCAATTTTGATTTTAGATGGTGATCATTTTTACCAGATTTAGTAGACCCTTGTAAATACTTGACGATCTCAATGATATATGTAAGCGTGAGAGGCTGGTGAAATGCCGAGGAAATAACGTAGCATTCCCCGTAAAAGATCCACTGCGATGGCCAGAAGTATAAGCCTTGGGGGTACTAAAAGAGCAATTTTTCTTAAAAATAAAACAGGGTACAGAGGTTATGAATACGTCTAGATAGCGTATATACATACCTTGACTGGTCAATCATAGAAGTATGAAACTCCTTTGCGCTCCCATCCCTGAGTATTACGGAATTGGGAAGTTCTCGATCGGGATAAATTGAGTTTAAAGCCTTTTTCATCTGATTTCTCGTGTGCGAACTATAATTCATCTCAGTGCCAATCAGAAGTAAGATTAGTTTATTTAATAATTCAAAGCCTTGACATAACAAGTTGTATAATACTCAAGGAAGAATACTGATTCTTCTATAATTAAAAAAGGAATTTCATATCTGGTATCGAGAGGCAGAGACAGATACAGAGACTTATATACGAAGATAGATATAGGAAGAGAGAGTGTGTTGTGAGTGTGAGTGTGTGGGTACGTGCGTGTTTTAGAGCATATTATTTAAACGCGCACCCGGCTACAAAAGCCGCTTATGCCCCTGACGTCGTGAACGAAAACAATTCCTTCGGTACGCACGCGCCAATCCTAAAACACGCACCATCAAAGCAAAAGGGTATCGATCTGTGCAAAGACTAGAGCACTGAATTTTGATAGCAATGAAAAAAGTGTCTCCGACATCTCTATTAATTGGGGCAACTTCATACACATAAACAATAGACAAAGAAAACAAAAAAATAAAAACGTTCTCTGCACTTATTGAAATAACTTCTGAGAACTGTTTTTGTATTTTGTTTTATGTTTTTCGTCTTTCGTTTTTTTTTTATCGATCTATCTTTGGCATTTAGCATCTACAATATCAGTTATAGCCCATACCGTTAGTATACCAGAAACAGCTTTAGATTTGAGACGCAGTCGGAGTATTTAATTTCTATTGAATGAAATTTATTCTTTTAATAGTAGCATGAAATACTCTAGTTAACAAACCAATCAATAGCTGCTTCGAAATAAATGTTAGATTAGTTATGGATGGTCCAAATATATGTGATCATGTGCATTTTCCCATGTTGCAACGCGCTTTTGACGGCTTCTTCCAGCTGATTTCCAATTAAACCCCTTTTTTATATAATAGACATTGCTACACCCTTATGAGTTAAGGCTTAATATTATGCTTCAAATCACGTTCTTAGAGTCTCACTCTCAAATCAAACTTAATCTCTATACTCATAACTCAAATCTCTAGGCCTTTCCATTTTTAATTTTTTTTTTTATATTACTTTTTTTCCGCACGCTTTTTTTTTGGTTGTGGTGTGCTGCGCCAGCGTCAGAATTCATCCGTAAACAAAAAAGGGTGGTTGATTTTTTAAAATTCGACAACAAAATTTTTTTGTGACCTAGCCTTTTGACTAAAGATTGTCATCCGGAAGAGTTAGTTCAGGTATGTATTTGATAGTCTATGATTGATAATCGTGAATGCCTAGCTTAAGTTAATGAATCAACAAATTCTTAAGTCATTCCCCTTACCCCCCAATGGCCCCCCCTTGGATCAATTTTTGGGCCCCTCTTGTTCGTTCAAGGGGGGGGAGGAGTTATGAAAGGGTGGCGATCCTTGTATTCCAAGCGATCAATCGAAAAAACATATATCCGCAAACCACTGTACATATCGTCAGATTTTTATCATCCTAATGGTTTGCTATTTGCCCTTATTGCAGTGCCCTTCCGCTTAAGATCCCTTTCTATTCTCGTGTGGGAAGATTGCATGTGTCAACAAAAAGCGAAATGGAGGGCTTCTACAAACGCGCGTAAAATGGCCACTTCAGGAGGAAGATATGAGAGTTCCAAACTTAAGCGACGAGATAAATGATGATAGGCTAAACTTACAGTTAAGTGATATCTGTCAACAAAACTTATCAGTAGATGTTTACACAAAGCATCGGTGTTTCCCGCGCGCCCCGCCCCCTTTCCTTATTCATAGATAAATTGCGCCAGAAATCACGGATTTATTATTATTCATCGCATCTACTAACACCCTTCTAGAAATAATGGTTCCTCCTCCAGCCGAAATCCGTAGAAAGCTTGTCATCGTTGGTGACGGTGCTTGTGGTAAGACCTGTTTGTTGATTGTTTTCTCCAAGGGTACCTTCCCAGAAGTTTACGTACCAACCGTTTTTGAAAACTACGTTGCAGATGTTGAGATTGACGGTAGAACTGTCGAATTGGCATTATGGGATACTGCCGGCCAGGAAGACTATGATAGATTGAGACCATTGTCTTACCCAGATTCCAACGTCATCTTGATTTGTTTCTCTGTCGACTCTCCAGACTCGCTCGACAACGTTCAAGAAAAGTGGATTTCCGAAGTTTTGCACTTCTGTCAAGGTGTACCAATCATCTTGGTTGGTTGTAAGGCTGATTTGAGAAATGACCCAAACACTATTGAACAATTGAGACAACAACAATACCTGCCAGTTTCTTCCTCTGATGGTCAAGCTGTTGCTCAAAAGATTGGTGCCACCAACTACTTGGAATGTTCCGCCAGAACTGGTGAAGGTGTCAGAGAAGTCTTCGAAGCTGCCACTAGAGCTTCCTTGAGAACCAAGACCAAGCCACACGGAAGCAGCCACAAGAAGTGTGTTGTTTTCTAAGCAACCAATTCTTAACCGAGCTTGAATTTATTAATAATATTTTACTTCAATTGTGCCCGTTTAAACAAGGCCGAGGAGCAAATATATGAATGAGGTTGAATCAACGTGGTTGAATGGTTGATTCCTATTTTTGGAGTGTTCTGGTTTTTTAGGCTACTTTGATGTTAACGTAGAGTCTATTTTTGTTCCTTTTCAAACCCTGTTTCAAAAGGTGCCAATAGATTACCAATATATACAGAAGAAATGCAATGATAACATAAAAAAGAAAGTATTACGTAGTTGTCAGTATTTGCCTTCAAATTGTGGGAATGAAAAATTGCATAACCCCTTATTCACGAAATGTGATGTAATATATAATATTCAATTAAATTAGACCCTAATGGATGTGTCTTCATTTTCTGGCTTCGGTAAGAGTACTTATCATATCTGTTTATTTTCCAATTCTCTGCCAGTGCACTACCCAAAGACCGCGAACGACAACAGGGCCATTTTTTTTGCAGCAGGCCCCCGTCTGCGTGTGTGCACCACATTCTATCCAATAAAAAAAGTACAAATATAATAGTCGTAATTCACACCAAACCTCAATCTGAAACCAGTTGTGATGATCAGTAGCAGAGTTGTCGCCAGAAGGTCGCTTGGCCAACAGTTTTTTAGACTCTATTCATCTACCGGCTTGACTAAGGCCGAGTTGGCACAAAATGTTGCCGTAGAGCAAGCACCTAATAGAAAAACCACTTGGTCCGAGACCCAAGAATCTAGATCAGAAGTGGTTGCTCGTCATCCAGAGAGATTCGTACAGAAGGACTTGGATTTACAACCAAGACCATATGCTGCTATCGATTTGATTGCCAAAGAGCCAGTCAGATACCTTCACCATGGTAACGTCGCTGTATGTGACGGTAACAGAGGTAGCACTTTGCAAGGGCACCCCAAGGTCTTTATTAACTTGGACCAGCCAAAGGCTGCTACTTGTGGGTACTGTGGGTTGAGATACGCCAAAGAGGAGTTTAAGGAGTTGATTGAGGGCAAATAAGGCATTTTTTACAAAATTAGTAGATAGATACTAGCATAAATTCATAGATGGACGAAAAGAAAAAGAAAGTATCAGTAGATATTAAATCGATTTTGTTAGTTCTTGATGTTCGGAATATTTTTAGAAAGAGTTTACTTTTTGTTAATGCAGAATCAAAGAAGAAACTAGCAGATACCTTAACATTCAATCATCAACGATATAGCATCTAAGAGCCTTTGAATTCAAGTGAAGCAAGAATAGCGAGGTCATTATGTGAAAAGCTACCAAAAATTGGCTGTTCGTTTCCTTGGATCTACAATAATATTGTGAATGTGACAATCCAGTTTGGTCTGGTTAACACTTCTCGAAAATATCAACTTAGAAAGAGGTAAATTACAGATTACAGTTCGAAAACTGGTGATGGCGTATATAATCATGACTGAAAATTGAAGGTATTAGATGCCGTCATTTTAGATGGTGATACTAAATTTTGAATCCACAGTGGAGAAAAGAAATCTGGGACAAAGAATTGGTTCTAAAGAAAAAAAATTTTGAATAACAATTTCACGACTATATGACGTTTAAACACAATATATAGAATGAATTTGTTTCTATGAATCTGTGATTGTGAATCTTTTTTCCATGAATACCTTCAAAATGTGTGCTAAAAGCGAGCCAAATTTGGTGCCGCCGGGGATAAACTTTTTTTTCAATGAAAGCAACATTTAATGGAAGAACAAGATAGATACTCCATCCAACCGATCAGTCACGAACAATTCTGAACCTTTCAAATGTCTTAAAAATCAATCTTCTTTCTTATGTGATGATTGCCATGATAAGCGGTTCTCGGAGCCGATAATCACCCTGGCATAACTAAAATTTGCTATCTCGAAACACAATCAATTCATCTCAGCCATTGGACTTCCTTTCGGCCAGAGCCACTCACTAAAATGGTCAACTTTTCCGCGATATGGCAAGGCTACGAAAGAAAAAAAAACAAAAAAAAAACGGTCGACCAACTGATAATGTCATTTAATGATATAGCCTCATGAAGCACCTCGGTCTATCTGGAATGACCTTTAACATCAAGTTGATAATGAAGTCTGCTCTCTTTATCTTCATATCATAATATTTGAAAATTTGCATCAAACTCTAATCTAATCTCTGCTAATTGTATCATCTTCCCTTCATCCTTATATCTGTTGACTTGCTTTATTTCAACTTTCCCTCCTCCCCCCCGCGAAACGGCCGAAACTCCGATCTCTTTCCGAAGTCAATATATGACTCGGTATTTCCCCCACAAAATTCAATTCTTCATCTTCGCAAGACAATCCCATCTTCAGTCATGAACTGGGGACAGCTTACTTTCCAGGATGCTGCGATGGGGTTTGTCTATGGTATTCGATATTCAAGATCCCATCTTCTCCATCTGTACTTGGTGGTTCCTGCCGGTTTGGTCGTCATCTTCACTGCACTTTACGGCATCAACGTCTTTATCGAAAAGATCCTTAAAATCAACTTCCCTGCATCAGTTTTGGGTATGTTAATCAACTTAGTATTGCTTTGCGTGCTTAATTTCGTTGCTAATTTCCTGTTCAAGTCAGATGCCGGGAAATCGTTCGCTAGAGGCGCAGATGTATGCTTCACTACCTGGTTGACCCTCATTAGAGCACCAATGAATTTCAGTTTGAAATGGATTAATGTATTTTTCATCCCTTCTTTCGTGATTTTACCATTGAGTGACCCAATTACTTTCATTGAATGTTTAAAAATTGCAGCAGTTTTTGTTATAGGAGGCATAGCTCTCATATTGGTCGACGTCTATATGATTGTAGCAATTCAATGGATTATGAGATCAATGGGATGGCTAGCTAATCATTCAACTGATTCTCAAAAGGATTTGAGTGATGAAGAAGATGTCGAATTGTCTGAATTACATTCTCATACTGGTGGGGTATTCACAACAATGCGTGACGATATAACTACTATTGAATTGGTAACCGCTAAGTCATCACCAGTGGATGATCTTCGTGAAATTCCGGCCACTGAAAATCCTTTCAGTGCAGATGCCCTTGATACTCCAGTCTCCGAACCAATTAATCCGGAACCAGCTTATTTGGGACTGAACTCGGATGCTCCATTTATAACACAGGGTCCACCTATTCAAGGAACAAGCATCGGAGGTCAACAAAGAAGTTCGTCAATTACTTCATCTATTCCATCTCAAGAATCAACTAAAAGCGAACAATTTCCCGACAAAGACTATAGTGAAAACATGAAGCAAGTGATTATTTTTGTCACTAATTATATTGACTGGATATTATATGCTATTCTTTTCTTGGTTTCCCTCCCTCTATATTACGTGACGTCGATACACACATTTTTACCCTATCATTTGGGGCTTACCATTCTCGCTTATTATGCAGCCCTTTTGATTCCCCAAAGATGGCCCCAAACAAAAAAAATAGCCCATCCTATACTTGTTGCAGTGGCTCAAATTTTGTTTGTCTGCTTTATTGGTCTGTTGATCTACCATCACGGTAAACCCAAGGGCTTTTTAGATGATTTACGATACTATAAGACGGGAAAAAACTATCTTAATTTATTTAACAAAAAGGAACTTGCGGAGAGTGGAAAAATCGTGGGTGGTGTTCCAGACAATCGAACAGGAACTCCACAATGGCCAGGTTGTGGTGACGTCTTATCATCGTTGATGGATGTGTCTATCGTGGCCCTTCTGCTTCCCATGTTCACTCATAGAAAAGATTTTGTCCACAATTTTTGGGTCATAATGCCCCCAGTGCTTGTCTCCATGTCGTTAACCTACTTTTGTTATCCCTTGGTGTGTTACCATATTGGTATTTCTGGTGAACGTTCGATTGGATTTATTGGCCGTTCCGTAACTTTAGCCCTTGGAACTCCCCTCATCACAACTCTTGGCGGTTCTGTATCATTAATGGCATGTTGTACAATCATGAGTGGAATTTGTGGAGTTCTCGTCGGGGACCAGATTTTTAAATTACTTCGAGTAAAACCCAACGATTATGTCACCAGAGGAGTGACTTTGGGAATCAATTGTGGGGCCATTGCTACAGCACATTTATTAAACGTTGATCCTCGTGCTGCCCTGATGAGTTCATTGAGTTTTTCCATTTTTGGAACTATTATGATTATTCTTTCATCTATCAATGCAGTGAAAGATGTGATTCAAAGTTGGGTTCAACTTTAATACTCAATATTTATTTTATCAACTTTAATTTTTGTTTGATACTATCATAGAAATATATTTAAGCATTCATTATGTAGTAAAAATACGATAGTTGATAATTTACATCATCCATCATGTCCTTCCTCTTGTTAAATCATTCCATCTTCTCCACACTTTCCTGCACGCGCCTTGGCTGCGAAATATCGGATATCCTTATAAAAAAAAAGAACTCAAAACACGTCTCAAAGAAGAACGGCTATAGCTCGATGCATATAGACAAGAACACGCGGATTGTGGCGGTTCCTTCCACCCACGCGTCTTATGAGGTTTTAAAAGTTCCATGCCCGGTGGAAAAGTCTCCAAAATCGATTCTTTTTGCTGAAGGGTCGCTTTTCGAACTTCGTGAAATAAATGGCTCCAACCCAGTCAAGAGCAAAAACACATACCTTCCTCAGAGTTCAACAACTGTGAAATCATGGGTATTCGAGGACTCTAAGGCCTTGGATGCAAATTCTTCAGGTTATGTCCTTCAGTCACCTTGTATGACAGTGGCTTCAAAGTATGACCTTACTTACACTTTATTGACATTTCTCAGCACAAACGACAAATTTTGTCTGAGGTTTTTCACCACTGAGGACTTTGTCGATACCATTTCAGATTCATGTGGAGATAATATCGGAACTGATTGGATCCAAAAACTTGAACATCTTTTTCCATCCATTTTAGAAAGTCTATGTGAAACGCTTTCCGAAAATGACGAAGACTTCTACAAGTACTCATCTCTCAAATCTCATGCATTTTTAAAATCCAAGATCGCTAAACTACTGCTTTATTTACAAAGTAATCCCACAGCAATCGTTCAGAGAGAGAAAAATAAGCTCTTTGATGTTGAAGGTAATATTCCAATTGATATCGCTAACGAAGCTGCTGCCAAGGTTGCATTCGAGTTAGTTACCTCGTACTGTTCGATTAAAATGAAGACCGAACTAGCTGAACTTGAACCTTACACTTTTACCAATTTGAAGTCCTACGAAAAAGAATTGCAGCAGAAGAAACGTGATTTGGCAATTGCCGAGCAAAGCATGAATGCAGTGGCCGAGGCATCTAGTAGAGCCGTTGGTAGTAAAAAGAAGGCACCACCACTGAAGAAAGCAGTGAAAAAGGTTGCGGTTGGGAAGGGAGCATTGGACTCATTTTTCAAAAAGAATTAATAGAAGAATAATGATAATTTTATAGACATTTTGACGTACGTACGTTCGAGTTTGTAGGATTAATTAAGAAAGGGAATTCTATATTTTCTTGCCGAACCAAAGGTTCAATCAATAGTGATGGAGCCTTGTACAACTTACATCTAAAAAGTAGCTACAATTTTGTAATCCTTAACACTTAACTATTCCTTATTTACATCCTTTTTTGTGCCTTTCGTCACGGTCTTGTTCAAGTTCTCATAGATGGACAACCCGCTGGCCATCCAACTACTCACATCACCCACATTCGATGGCAAAATGACAGTGTTGGTTTCTTTGGCCAAATTTCCGAATTCACGAACATACTCTTGAGCCACTTGTAAGGCCACGGCCTTTTCACCTTCAGGAGATTGATCAATGGCAAGGGCAATCTTTTTCAAACCTTCAGCAGTAGCCTGTGCCTTCAACAAAATGGCTTCGGCTTCACCAGCTGCAGCGTTGATTTTTTCTTGTTTAGAGGCCTCCGATGACAAAATAACCGATTGCTTTTCACCTTCAGCGATGTTAATTGACAGTTGTCTAGTACCTTCCGATTCCAAGATCTCTGCTCTTTTCGATCTTTCAGCAGAAACTTGTCTATGCATTGCGTCCAAAACGTTTTGTGGAGGGTGAATGTCCCTGATTTCATATCTCAAGCATTCAACACCCCAATGGTCCTTAGCTGCATCATTGATGGCGGTATTAATATTTTGGTTGAGACTTTGTCTTTCTTTCAAAACAGCATCAAGGGTTAAAGATCCAATTTCAGACCGCATTGTGGTTTGAGCTAATTGACTTACAGCAAAGTGGAAGTCCTGGACTCCATATGAGGCCTTGTAAGGGTCAATAACTTTGATGTATAAAACACCATCAAGTTCCAATGAGACATTGTCAGCGGTAATAGCATTTTGGGTAGGAATTTCCACGGCAGATTCCTTTAAAGATTGAACGTAAGTAATCTTATCAAGAATTGGTACTAAAAATGCAATCCCCGGTGGTAAAATTCGATGAAATTTACCCATTCTTTCCACAATCCATGCTTGCTGTTGAGGAACAAACCGTATTACTGTATTGGAAGGGAGTCTTTCCTTTTGAAAGAACGAAAGCAGTGATTGTAAAGATGCACCTGGGTTACCACCAAAGGCTCGAGTACTTTGAATAGACCAAAGAGGTCTTAAATTGGCCCGTACAATTTGCTTTTGCACGCTTCTACTCAACATCATGGTGGTGTATCGACGAATTTTCGCCGCTATTATTCGTGCCCGGTGAGGGCGCCGTAGTGCTCACGTGACTGCGCGGTTTACATAGCGCTCAGGTTAAGCACATTTCTCTATCTCATCGCCATGGCTAAAGGAGTGGAAATCTCTACTAATGAAGAGCGATATGTGCTCGAAGGACTTAAAAATGGAGTTCGTGTTGATGGGAGAGCACTCGATGTACCTCGTGAACCAATTATTACACTTCATGATCAATATGGATACGTAGATATCGTATGGGGAAACACCAAACTTGCCGTAAGGATATCAGCTGAAATAACTCAACCATATGAAGATAGACCCTTTGAAGGACTTTTTTTCATCAATACAGAGATTTCTCCTATGGCTTCACCACATTTTGAGAATGGTAAGAATAGTGATGATGAAGTTTTACTTGCTCGTCTCATTGAAAAGGCTGTACGAAGATCCAACGCTTTAGACTTGGAATCTCTTTGTATTGTTGCTGGTTCAAAAGTTTGGACAATCCGAGCAGATGTACATTTCCTTGACTATGATGGTGGATTGATCGATGCCTCATGTTTAGGAGTAGTCACTGCGTTACAACATTTCCGGAAACCTGATATATCTGTGGTTGGAGAAGAAGTAGTGGTTTATTCAATAGATGAACGTCAACCTACACCATTATCAATCTTACACGTACCAATTTGTGTCAGTTTCCTGTTCTTCAATCCAAGTGGAGTTGCAGAGAATATAAAGGGTGACTTGAATGAAGAAATATCGATTATTGATGCCACCGCTCAAGAAGAACAATTGAGAGATGGTTCTTTGCTCATCACTGTAAACAAAAATAGAGAAATTATTCAATTATCAAAAACAGGTGGTCTTCCAATAGATGCAATGTTAATTATGGACTTGCTGAAGAAAGCCTACATCATAGCTGATAAATTGACTGACAAAATCAAGCATTTGTTGAAGGCTCACGAAGATGAGCGATACAAGAGAATGAACATGAAAGAGTTGGTGGCTGAGGCAAGCAGGTAAAGGTAAGAATATAGAGGCATCAGAAATTTTTGTAGAGGGACAAAAAGAAATCAAAACTACTGGGTACGAATGTATTTTTGCAAAGGGGTTTTAATCATAAGATCGCAACCGTTCTTACCTCACTTAAATCACTCGTTAACTTGACTAAAAGATATCTGTCAAACTCAATAGTATATAAAAATTGTTATCTTGGCCTGGGATATACAAAGCATTCATAATAATAATAATTTTCTACATTTCATCGCATTAATATGTATTGTCACGATCAAAATGGGTCGATCTCCGGCCATATTTCGCTAAACCAGATGCTAATATACAAATTCTATAATATCACAACAGAAGTTATGACTATTTGCAAGAATCTTCTTTATAAATCGTTATTTCGTAATGATCACACCATCTCGCTATTCTTCATAAGGGCTTCACGGTCAGCGTTACTAGCATATCCGTTAGCTGAAGAACGCTCATGTTGATGATCTTGTTGTTCTTGTTCGTACTTCTCAAAATCAATTTGTGCTGGCAAGTTCGAGTCCTTACGACTTCTTCTCTTGATGGCACTGTTAGCACCAGTTCTTGATGCTACAGCAGACCAGTTCCAGAAAAACAAAACATTCTTCAGTTTTTTACCGAGCTTTCGAGCAAAACTCAGGATAAGGAAAGAGTACAAAAGGTACTCCACAAATAAAATGCAGCATGCAATGAGGAAACCACCGAAAATGGCCAAGCCAAGATGGTGGGCGAGTGATTTGATGAACTTAGCATCATCCAAATGCCAAGATGAGCCTGGAGCAATAGCAAAGAATGAATAAGTGTGGGTTTTGTAGTCTTCAGGGAGCAAGATTCTGACCTTTCCAGACTCTGGAACACCCCACCTCTTGTACTGTTTCCAAATAACTGATAAGAACAAAGGACCAGTACTATACATGATAGTGATGTATGGGACAAGCCAGTTTCTTTGATACTTGGAAAGTGAGTCTAAAACCTTCAAGAAGAAAGGATGTCTTGGAACTGAGCCCATGACATCGTTCAGAATACCAGTGGGGACAGTTTTACGAACAAAGGCTGGAACAGTGAGCAATGGATCTAATCTCTTTTCACATCCATCATCCAAATCAATGTAAATACCACCATAATGGGCCAAAGCAAAGTATCTAATGGCATCAGCACGTTGAATAGGGTATGGATACAGATCCCATTGCTTCAAAAACCATGGATATTCTTCAGCAATGAAATCTCTGGCCATCTGATCCGACCACAAAATGTAGTGATAATCAGGATGGAGTTCCACACAGGCCTTTTGCCCGGCTCTCCAGATCTCAGGTACTTCATCAGTCTTATAAGTCTGATGGATGATTTTTGGAATGATTGCAGGCTTATCTAATTGACCGTTGACTGGGTTGAGGTCCACATCAAGCAAAGCATCAGAAAATGAATCGTCATGGATGAGGGTTATGAGATCGAAACACTGATAAACCAAGAAGATGACAAGAGCAACATGTGCTGCTAATATGATCTTAACCTCCTTTCTCATTCTATATCAATAAAGTATAGAAACACAGATATGGAGTTCAGGGGTTGAGCAATGAATTATCCAGAAAATGTGAACTGAAACTTGTTTATTTTCTCTTGAACTTATTCGAAAAAGTTGGGGGTAAGAAAATAAGTTCCCCTATTTTTTTCGTGGCTGGCAAATAAAAAAATTTAGCGCACCCTCGCTAGAAAATGAACAATACGTATAAAAATCACGTATTTGCTATGGCAAATTGTAACGATAGAACAATAGTAATAGGACCAAAATTAGTCAACAACTGCCTTCGTGTAATAAGTAAGAACCTTGAAGGATAGGATTTTTTTCCTATCAAGAATTCAGGGCCAAATTTGTAGCCAACTTGAACTGTTGCTTCACGTGGTGAGAGGGGATGAGCAGCTTCGCAAGCGTTTTCTTGTTGTTCGCTTTTTTTTTTTTGTCTTTTCTTGAACCCGAGCTAGTGTCAGTCACTTTAGCAAACAAGGCTGGGGCTGAGAAAAAAAAAAGCAATACCGTCCACGCAGGAAAAGAGATCCTTTTTGTTTCGTACTTCTAACTGATTAAGAACAGAAGCAGGAAGGATTAATTTTCCACTTATGCTCTTTTCTGATAAAGTAGCTAGTCTTTTAGACAAGTGAAAGACTGTGTTTATGCAGGCTGTCAGGGAAGTATGGGGTGGAGATAAGGTTGTGGAAGGGGTTTGGATAGCTGGTTTGAATATGAACAATAATTGATATGCCAGTTAAATGCAATCAGTAGCTGCCTTGATCCTAGAAAGAATTGGAAATCTGCTTGCTAATAAACCAAAGTAAAGAGGCACTGTTGCAGGAAAAAGAAATCTCCGATTGCACAGCCCTCAAGAAATGTCTACAATTTCAAGGGGAAAAAAAAACTAGAAATATGTATAATTTGGTAGCGTGTGTGCATAATATCGCTTTAATCAGTAAGTTTCAAAATTAAAAGTCACCGTTTCGGCGCTAACAGTACAGCTATTTCATTCAACCGGAGATTAAACGGCATCGAAATTTCAAAGATGTACCGTCGGTTCATCGCGTGCCGTGGTAGAATAAGTCAGCCAATAAAGGACGTAGATCATTGAATTCTTGTATAGGGTAAGCCAATCAACAATATAAAACTAGCCAAAGTATCATTTCCCGCAACTTACACCGGAGAGTGCAACACTATCGGGTATTTTATTTCTCTACTCAGCCTCCCTTGCATGGACATGCATTGGGGGATAGATCTAAAAAAAACTGTCAATCGTTGTTTAGTCGCTGCTCCTATTATTTCACTTTAAACTACTTAAGCATAATCGCCCCCCTTTTATCACCGGATCAATGTAATTATTGAATCTAAGTTGGTTCGAAAGTAATGACATGAATTCTACTATCATTAGTCGACTACTGCTTCTCAAAATTTTAACCGTTAAAACAGACGAGTTTGGCTGTTCCTCTCGTTAAATTTTAGTGCAGCTGATTGTTAATAAGCACGAATAGGGGCTCTTTGAATATTTTTTTGATAGCATACATGATTCTATGCGCACTGCTTTTGTTGTAAACTCATATATTCGCACGATAGGGATGGGATGAGGAAAATAAATAAATAAAAATAAAAATAAAAATATATGTGCCAAATCCACAAAGCACCAATATTTTGAATGACGTCGTGGGGTCCGTCGTGTCAAATTGAGCTTGCTACTCAGTGCAGCTAACCAGAGATAGTAGTATCTAGTATAAAGAAGTAACTTATTCTTTCATGATGAAGAATATCGATTGTAATATGCGCCAGGAATCTTATTTACAAAGCTAATTATATAATCTCTTATTCTTCTGGCGTAAAAAAAGCACGGAACTCTGTCCACCCGCATGCATGAAATTTAAAGGGCTAAACTTTAATGTGGTGCTATCCTTCTAACTTTTATTATAGATAAGGTGTGAAACAAGGTTGTCAATTATGGCCGCAATTGCGTGCAATTGAATGAGGTATCCTTTTGGTGAGGAGAATGAAATATTTATACTTTCTAGAACGCTATCGATAGCGTCCGATGAGTCCAGATCATGATCTACATCTTAAGTTATTGATCTCAAATTCTGAGATGATGCATATTATCTCCAGTCCATCACCAGTTTGAAAATTAGTAAAATTGGCGCCTACCAGCTGACTTCTGAAGATCTGCTGCAGAATGATGCTTTGAAGAAAAAAAATAGTAGACACAAATTACAGGGCAGATAATAGTGAACACAAAATATGACAAAATTTTTGGAGTTATTTTACAAAAAAATCGATTCGAAAAGAAAAGTATTAATTGATCGTCCTGTCAAACATTAAAAAATTAGAGCTTTCGCAATATGCAAAACAAAAAAAACAAATATTTGATGATCAGCGTACACATTTAAATAAACCACTTATAAACGACTCTTTAATACCGAACTGGAAACTTGAGAAACTCTTTCTTCCAATTCTCTTTCGTGGTTTTTATCGATAATATCGATCATATAAGCCACTTTACGATCAGAAACGTTTGAGTTTCCGTGTAACAAATTTACCAAGAAATGGTGAATAAATGCCAAATCTTTATCATTTGCAACCAATACAAATGCCTTAGTTCTGGCCTTATTTTTTATAATACTGATCAACTTTAAGTTATCCAAGTAGTACAAGCAACTCAACAAGTACTGCTTGTTGGTTGATTCAACGTGTGTTAATGACAGTGAATTTTGTCGAGATTGAATTTTCTTCAATAATGTTCTGGTGTGTGGATAATCAATTCCAGTATCGTCAATCAACAACTTCTTAATATCAACTAATCCATTCAGTTTGGTAAAGTCACGAATAATTTCATCAATGTTGAAAATACACAACAGATAAGCCTCAATAAATGGCTTAACGATGTCTCCAAAACAGTTCAAATAAAATTCGTCCTCGATGATAAACTTGCCATCTTCCATGGTAATTTTTCCCTCCTCTTTTAAACTATTCAAAATGTTTGACAATTGATGTTCAGGATTAAAATCATAATCAAACAAGAACTCACTTTTTAAGAAACCAGTGAAGATGTAAAATAATTGATGAAGAGTCTTTGAAGTTCTTCTCTCTTCCGACAATGCAAGTAAGAGGAAGCTCGCCAACGCCTGATGAATAGTGATATGAATTGTCAAATTTTTGTAATACAACAATTCCATTGGATCTGAAATGACAATCTCGTCAGTTATATAATTAACCTTAACCTCTCTAAAAAACAAAGGCATTTGTTGTTTCACGAGCAAAACTTTGTCAGAATCAGAAAGATGTAATAAATTTCTCAAATGGTTCACATTCGACATATTTTTACATTTTTTCTCTTCCCTTTCGAAAGTGTGTAATAATAAATTGAAGACTGGAATCAAGTCAGAGATCGGGAACTGGCGCTTCTTATACATGTTGAAATGGGTTTGAATTGCGGAGCCAATGAGTGAAATTTCTGGCAAATAACGAGCCCTATTGATTTCGTGCAAAACTGTGAAACCTAACTTCTTCAAGTTGACCTTAGAGCCTGGGATCATTTCCAATGGAATATTAGTTGATTTGAGGTCATCTTCAATAAATTGTGAAAGCTTGAATGGTTTGCCCAATTTTACAAAAATTTTGCCCAGCAATTTTTTCGTAGAGTTGTCATAATCTCCTTTATTTTTCTTTGCTTCTTTCACAAAACCATCGAAATCAAATTCTGGTTGATTTCCTAACAATTCAGAGACACCATTTTTGAAAATTTTGGCAGTTGATTCCTGCTTCTTGTCCTTGCCCATTAATTCCCTTAAATATCCATCAGCTTCATAAATTCTCTCGTAAGTCATCGACACCGGAACAAAGAGCATATCGAAGTTATTGTTTTCTTCTGTCTCTCTTTGCTTTACAAAAATATTACTAAGAGTCTTTAAAATACCGTATTTTGGTAAAAGAAGTTTCCCGTCTCTCGATCTAGTACCTTCAATGAAAACTTCAAACGGAATTTTATTCAACAACGTGAATTCAATAAAATTGGCCAAATTACGTTCGGTATATGCCTCATTGTTAAAGGATCTTTGAATGAAAATGGCACCCAAACCCTTCAAAATTTTCCCGAAAACGGCAACGTTCAAGTTTTCACCAGAGATAACCATCGGTGTAGCCATTTGGAATCTGATGACTAAGAGGTGAATGACAATATAGTCGATATGAGATTGATGATTGGGTAAATAGATGAGTGACATAGGGTCATCTAAATACTGCTTGTACAAGTCTGACATCTGCAGGCGGCTACACCAAATACCCTTGGGGTAGACCTTTCTGAAAAGGGACATTATCGTAGTGTAGCAAACACGTAAATAATTTCTGGTCATAAAATTTGGTAAGTTCTTTTTGTTTTCCTCCATGTAGTACTTTACCATGAACAGTTTTACTTCATGGAATCTTTCTTTGAAGCGAGTTCTCGGTATTAACTTTAACCTGATTTCTTGGTTCACCAATGCCTCCACATGTTCGTCTAATTGTTCATCGGTTTTCTCCAATCTTTCCCGCATGTAATCCTCCATATGCTTATTAAACTCGGGAGAGTATTTGTTTACACTAAACTTGTGTTCATTGCTGTAGTAAATATCCTCCCAATTGATACCAGTGGTGAAATTGATGAAGTTTTGAATGATTTTCCAGTTGGTGGTGACTTCTGGGTTAAATTCCAGCTCCAATGATTTGTCCTTATCGCTGGGCAATGGGAAGGTGAGCGGTATAGTTGGCGCACCTAAAGGGTCTTCAAGAATGTTCACATCAACTATATGTTAGTAAATGAGATTGAAATGGGTTGCATTACCCTGCTGTCTATAACAACTTGATCGTCCATGTTGGAAGGATAAAAATATCAAGATCCGAAACTCGGTGAAGGATAGAAGTTTACAAAAACTAGCTATCAACAAAGTCCAGAATCATCAGATATTTCAAAGCAATTACATACAATCAGCATTAGAAAAGTCTAACATTATCGTCTGAGCACAAAGAGAATTGATTCCTTGGAACTCTCGAGATTTAATATACTTATGAGACCCAACAATTGTCTAAAAATCAGAGCATGTGCGAACAAAAGAGGAGACTTTTTTTTGGTAGCGATGCCAAAGGCGGCCTGCGAAGGAGTCCAGCAGGTGACACAAATGACGTAAAAGAATCAGTTCAGATTATATAAGTGACTGATCCAATCTTATCTTTATTGTGATTTTTGTATTCGATTGGACGTTTAATTATCTACCCCTTTAAAGGTATTCTAAAAGTTTACCTTAAATCTACATCATATCTAAAAGATACGGGCACGGATTTCGAAGCTAAAGGGGAAAAAATAAGCTGTCAACATCACAATTCAATAGGCATCAAGGAAACCCATAACACTGTTACCTTGATTAAATCAAGCAACCAAAGTGTGAAATTTTTACCAATTGAACAACAAAATCAGATATAAAAGGTAACAAGCCGTATCAGATACACTCACCAAAGTATAATTTGATCATTATCAAGTGCTGCATTTGATGAGCGCTCCCCGAGTTCCAAAATCCGACATAAATAAACTTCCAAGCTCATCGCACCTGAATTCAGCGCCCACCCAAAATATATTTTGAGCGCCCAAATATTGTCAAAATATGAATCGAGATTATAATATCGATTTTGCTAATTCCTTTACCTTTGATTTTAAAATACGAGAGGCTGAATCCAGGCATAAGAGAACCTGGGACCTTCATATTAGCCGCTCCTCATGACATCACTAATAATCCCAATTTATATGCGGGAGGTACGTAATGACTTAAGTTAACTCCCCTGGGCCTGGTTTGTAACATCTGGGGTTGCCCGCATTTTCTCCGCACTGCTGCGATGTTGGGTCAACACATCAGCCACTTATATTCGGAAACTGCCGCCAATTGTTGCCCTCTTTTTTTTTTGCCTGCTTAAGAATTTAGCGCGAGCGCTTGCAACTTATGTAAAATCATCGCTAAATGTGGCCGTGCCGTAATTTTTTCTAATTTGCCCCGCCTTCAACTTCTCCCACCTATAAAGTAAGTCGAGCGGGTAACATACTACAACAAATTATAACAAGTGAATGACACATTATAGGTTCTTCTTGAGCCAAATGCCTCAAATTCCCCCTCTCCACCCCTTACCACTTAAATCTCTTATTGTTTACCCTTGCGGTTGCTACTAAGGAGTCTAATTTTGCCGCGAACACCACAACATTTCATCAAATTAATTGTGGACTTAGCTAGATCAGATCACTAGTGGAGATTTCGGCAATTGAACTAGAAATATGGCTATTTTGCGGCGGCTATTGCGATATTTTGTAGCGAAATTTAATCAGCTCTCGCGGCGTTGCTGTACACTTTTTTTAAAAATAAAAAAATATAAGCGTGTAATTAAGCAAAATTACTGTGGAGTCGAAGAAACAGGGTGCTACTTTAGCGGAGTATGAAATTATGGCCATCTTAGAGCTTTATTAGAGAAGACAATATTGAGATTGATGAGAAGGGATTAATCTCTGACACAAATACGATCTTATTCAAGCGAAAGATAAATCTTACTTTTTGGGTTTTCTTCTCGTTCCAAGAATCCTCGATTCAATTCCAAGAACTTAGGTTATCTTTGATTCGCTATCTCGGTAAGGTTCTAGGACCGCAGCGCGCGAAATTATGGCGTCGGAAATAACCCGACTGGGGTTAGACATACATCGAGGCCGAAGCGAAGCGAAGATCAATTGTAAATCTGATTTTTTTTTTTAGGTTTAGCGCCCAAAGAGATAGGTTGTTGTACTGGAAAGAGAAACAATAGTCACCTTCATTTACTGTCATGCGACTTTTATAGTTTTGGCCTGCCCTTAAATTACATCAACAAAACTAGGCGTTTGTATTCAAAATCCAGCCAACTGTGGAACGCATGTAAGGTGCCATCGCTGACTCCCCTCAACAATTGTACAAATCGAGCAAACTTCGTATTATTTATTTCACATCTTTGCGCATCGCCGAGGATAGAGGCTGCATCTCAAAAGCAGGTAGATAGATAGAGAGAGAGGGTGTGTAGTGTGTGTTTGAGTGTAAGTATGGGAGCGAGAGAGAAATAGAGAGGGACATAGAGAAAGGAGACGAGAAATTAAATCAATCAATATATCAGCAGTATTGAAATCTCCGAGACGGATGATGACGTAGATAGAAAATATTAAGAGTTGAATTATGTGTCAATTATTGCTTCAACTTTGTATCGTACACATACATATACACACCAAAATACACACACAAATAAACACACACTTAACTCAATGCCTTTCTAGCAATCAGCAACTTTGTAAAATGATTTGTCATCTTAACCGACGACAAAACTGATTCAACCATCAACGCCGCAGGCTATTTACCGTGCTTTATCCGAAATGATGCCTTTTTTTTATTTTTGATATTTTCCCACTTGCATTTGTTTTTTTTTTTTCGTCCCAGCCCACAATTTTTTTTCGAGCCTCCCCCTCCCCTTTCTAGCATAAATTTCGGAGAGAGGGGGAAGGTGGTAGAATATTTTATTTTACTATTAAAAGTGCTACATTTATTTTTGCTCTGCTTTCCTTCATTAAAGATCTAAAATATCCCCATCGGTCTTCCGTCCAAAAGAAACCCGCCACTCACCCTTCGGGATTCTGTGTAGATAGATCATCCTTTCATCTTATTATTCCTTCAAGAAAAGGGTTATACTCCTTCAAAATTGAATTAAAGAAAGTATCTTCCAACTCATTCAAACGGCACCTTGTTCCTTCTTATGACCCGCTGCCCAATCCATTTCGCACTCGCTATTAATTATCCGAAATGATATTAATTAACAGGAAGAAGCAGGCTTCACAGGATGAGCAAACAATAGACATGCCTCCGCTGAACTCCCCTAAACCATTATCCTCGAGCTCCAATAGCTCTAGGTTTACCTTCGGTACACTATTCCGCAAAAAGACCGCTTCCCAGTCTTCCGACAAGCCTATTAAAGATACAACACGCTTACCAGGTCCGCCACAATTAAGAATTCAGACCGATACTGGGTCCCATAGTCCTGGAGATCATCAAGGAACCCCCGGTGATGTGGAAATGAAGAATGCAGACTATAGCCATGTAGTTGGTGGAACAAATGTCAGCACAAAGAGTTATAATTCTACAGTTCCATCCCTGATTATAGGTGATGATGATGATGGCAATTTTATAACCATCGTAGATCTGAACGAGAATACCCCAACTCATCACAGTGATCGAAATTTATCATTTACCACTGATTGTATTTCCCTCCAAAATAGTGAAATGACCTCACATTTCGAAGATGAACACAGTAATGATCATGATATGTCCCCGATAGGCATGAGACTTTTGAACGGTCATGATACAAAATTGACCTTACGTAGCATACTTAAAAAGAAAAAGTCCAGTAATACTAATTTGGGTGATAAGTCTGCAAGAGAGTTCCAAAAATTAACTGGTAAACTGTCTCATCATGATTTCGATCGTGAAGATGAAGGTTTTGATGATAATAGCATCGAAAACGATGAGGATAATTCCAGTCAAAACTCTTCATCTGTGAGTGTGACCTATGATGAAACAGAATATCTTACAGAATCAGAATCAGATTTAAATTACGATCCACTTCAAGAGGAAAATGAAGACGATTATAAACAAGGAGGCTATCACCCGGTCCAACAAGGAGAAGTCTATTTTTCACAAAATGATCCAAACGTACAATACGTCACTTTGCGTAAATTAGGTTGGGGTCATTTTTCAACAGTTTGGCTTGCTAAGGTAGTGGTAAAAAACGTTCTGAGACCAGTTCCTGGTTCAGTTAGCACTACATCCTCATCTCTGGGTCTGGAAAATTACGTTGCCATCAAATTTGTCAAGCTGAGCAAGAATTATATGGAAGCTGCCGAAGATGAGATTCGCTTGCTTCAAACGGTAAATCAACCACTTACCTACGGTGAGCATTTGACTCAAGCTCAAAAGAATTTCTTCAAAAACTTCCATATCAATCAAGAAAATGAGCCCGTGGGTCATCCTGGATTCAAACATGTAATGAAGCTTTTGGATCATTTTGAAATCTCGGGACCAAATGGAAGACACATTTGTATGGTATTCGAGATTTTGGGTGAAAACGTTCTCAACACGATGAGCAAATACAAAATGATTTACTCCAATTTAAGTAAGGAATTTGAAATAAAGAAGAATTCTAAGAAGAAAATAAAGTCAGAAAAACCTGTCCATGGCGTTTCAAAGAAAGGAATTTCAAACGGCTTAGCCTCTGAGACAACGCTGGTTATTCAACCATCTCGAAAACTTTCGAATTCCTTTACATTTGAAAACCTTCATTTCAGCAAAAAAGAATCTAAAAAGAAAAGTACGGTTTCAAAGCTTTCTTTGGGATTGGTAAGCGGTGAAAAGAAACCTACAGTTTCAGCTCAAGCCAGCTCCCCTACTATTGAGATTTCGAAAGCTAAGGAAGCAATACAAGCTGGGCTCAACGAAGTTGATAGCAAATTAGAAACATCCTTCCCTTACAGTTCGAAGTCTTTGCAAGAAAAGATCCATTCATTAGATGATTCAGAGATGAGAATTTTACTCGAGAATCTGAAAACATATGGGGGCTTGCCATTAGTGATTGTGAAACAAATTTTCAAACAAATTTTCCTTGCAATGGATTATATTCACCACTGTGGTGTAATTCATACTGACATAAAGCCAGAAAACATATTAATCGAAATCAAAGACATCCACAAAGTAATTAAGATGTTGGAGGACGAGAAAATCGCTAAGCATCATTCTCGTAAGATATCAGATCCAACCTCGTTAAAGGTTGGTTCTGTCAATTTAAAACGAAGTCATGCACCAACCAGAAAGCATTCGCTGCATTCATCAACATCCTCGTTTAAGAGAAGCGGATACAGTCAGTCCAGAAGCTGTTCTGTAACAGCAGTCGAATCACCTGTGAGATCGTCAAAGCCGCTCTTTTCACCCATCACCTCCGATATCATCTTCAAAAGTGTTTCTTATCAAGATAATAATCCTCACTTACTTTCCCCAACATTTGCAGAAAATGGGAATCATTCACCTACAATGCGAAACTCGGTCAAGTCTGCTAAATCATTGAACGGAAATTTTCAGGAAGAATTGGCTATTTCCATCAAAATAGCCGATTTGGGTAACGGAACTTTTGCCAACCATCATTTCACAAATCAAATTCAAACACGGCAATATAGATCTCCGGAAATCTTATTGGGATATCGCGATTGGGGTGCATCAACAGACATCTGGTCCCTTGGATGTATGCTTTTCGAATTAATCACCGGAGATTATTTGTTCGATCCACACGATGGTAAATCTTATGACAGGGATGATGATCACCTAGCACAAATTATTGAATTAGTGGGGAGGTTTCCATCGAGCGACTACCTTTCGCGCTGTCGCCATAGTGAATCATTTTTCAAGGTGCTGGGTGGGGAAATTAAATTCCGTAAGATCCCTCATCTCAAATTCTGGCCCTTGGCCGATGTTTTGGTTGAAAAATACCATTTTGACAAAGACGATGCCAATGTCAAATTGATATCTGACTTGATTTCCAAATGCCTTCTGTTTGATCCAAAAGATAGAATGGACGCTGGTCTGCTTTCGAATCACCCTTGGTTCGATAATTGTGGTGATATTGACCACTTGGAACGTTTGCCAGATACGAAAGGTGAAGACATTCCAGGGTTTTATTGCACTTACTCCATTGATGAAAACCTCGAATTTGAGGAAGGAATGGGTCTTGTTCTATAGACATTACTTTGAGAGAGAACTGTATACTACTTCATACCATGCATTAATAATTACATACACATCATCATTAGCCAAATGTAGTATTTTTTAAAATCTTTAGCGTTAATCTCACTAAACTTTGAATTTGTGATTATGCAAGACTTGAGGGTCTATATCTTCCTCTGAGTCGAGATCCAAATATGGATCATATGGTGGGTCTATGGTGGGATCACGTATCACTGGCACTTTATTCTGTTCTTCGTTGTGCTCTGGATCAGAAGATGCTGGCAGATGGTGTGTTGAAAATTGTGCTTGATCCTTTTCGTTATTTTTTATTGGTGGTATGTCGTCAGCTTCGGTTGTGTCGATGTTAATTAAGCTTGGTCCACTCAAAAGGACTTTATTGTCTGTGTCTAGGATGGGCTTTGAAGAAGATTCGCTAGATTGGATCTCTTCTTTAGATTGATTTTCAGTACTTTCAGTCTTAATCTTTTCCAATTTGCTTCCGGGCAAATCGTAAATTGATTTGATTTTCAATTGAATCTCTTCTTCATCGTCACCATCGCCATAGTCTAGACTGATTGGTGCCTTCTTTCGCTTCTTCTTTTCTGGTTTACTTATTTCAATCGAGTTTGTCGTCTCGATCTCAAAATACTTATCATTGGCGGTCATCCCGGTTATGAAAACCGGATAAACTGGTTGCTCGGTATCTTTTACGATTTCTCCATCTTGTATAGCTCTCACAGTATAATAAGTGGAACCTTCCACCTTACCAATAAGGATATGATTTCGATTTAATTTAGGAGTTTCATCCAATGTCACGAAAAAGGACCAAGCAGTGCTTTTTTCGGTTTCTTCGTTAGCCACAAGTCCAACCATTCCACGACAATAAAATTTGAGACGAGGATGATTTTCAAGAGCTAAATCATACTCAATAGATTGATCAGAAGGCCCACTAGTCTGTATCACGAAATCTTTACTAATTCGATTGAAACTTTGCCCATTAAACACTCCATCGATGCATCCTTGTATGAATGCCTTACAAGCAATTGGGATCTCTTTAGCCCAAAGTTTTACCTCAATATCTCCCTTAGTAGTATGGAAGGTAACTTGCGCTGAAGTCTGGGGTTGTAAATTCATTACAACAATCTAATAATACTTGCTCCGGTATATACGTCGGTATGGGTGTAGGTTTATACAATTGTTATTATGTCAATAATCCGCGCCAAAAAAGACCTACACTCTGTACAATATCCAATGTATAATTGAATTCTCATCATCTTCTCATTAAAGGGTCTGTATTTCTCCTCCCACAGTCCTGTCTCTCTTTCCTGCACATACATACACAAATTTCTCTCTCTCTCTTTCTCGCTCTCTCTCTTTCGCTCTCTCCCACAGCATGTTTACGTGTTTTCTCAGTCAGTTTTCGAATCAAAATCAAATTGAATCTCGACTTTAGATAGTAGAATGGGCTCGTTGAAATCATTCATAAAGTCGGTCAGGAAGGCCAAAACTATCGCCGATGAGCGCGCGGTGGTTCGTAAAGAATCTGCGTCCATCCGTACCTCTTTCCGTGACCCAAATTTGGACCAAACAAACCGTCGTATTCAAATTTCAAAGCTCCTTTACCTCTATATTATGGGGGAGAAGACTCATTTTGGTCAAGTTGAATGTCTTAAATTGCTTGCCCTGCCACGTTTTGCTGATAAGCGGTTGGGTTACTTGGCAACCATGTTACTTTTAGATGAAAATCAAGAAGTTTTAACCTTATTGACCAATTCTTTGGACAATGATATGCAACATCCCAATGCCTACATCAATGGCTTAGCATTATGTTGTTTGGGTAACATTGCTTCCCCAGAATTGGCCCGTGATCTTTACGCTGATGTGGACAAGTTAATTGCCTCCAATAATCCATTCCTCAAGAAGAAAGCTTGTTTAGTTGCTGCTAAATTGATTGAGAAAGATCCAGATTTGGCAGAAATCTTTTTACCTCGTCTTCAAGCTTTAATTGAAGATAAACACCATAATTTATTGCTTGGTACTTTAAGACTTACTCAGGCCGCATACGAAGACCCATCCGCACGTCCAACTCTTCTTAAATTCATCCCAAAGTTGGTAGCTCATTTAAAAAGAATAATCACTAGTGGATACATGCCCGATTATGACGTCTACAGTATTTCTGACCCCTTCGCTCAAGTATCACTTTTGGAGACCTTAAGATTGTTGGCCACAGATCTGGAATGTCCACAAGCATATCTTGAAGAACTTAACGACGTCTTGACACAAGTGGCATCTAATATCGAAGGTGGTAAGAATGCAGCTCATGCAGTGCTATATGAGTGTGTTAAAACTATATTTGCCATCAAATCAGACCAATCCTTAAAAATATTGGGTGTCAATCTCTTGGGTAAGTTTTTATCGACTAAAGATAATAATATTCGGTATGTGGCATTGGATTCCTTGTTGACGGTCATGGCCATTGAACCCCAAGCAGTCCAAAGACACAGGGCCACAATTGTGGGATGTTTAGTAGACGGAGATGTTTCAATTCGTAGAAGAGCTTTAGAATTGACCTTTGCCATTTTGAATGACCAAAACATTAGAGTCTTAGCAAGGGAAATTTTGGTATTTTTAGAGAATTGCACTGACAATGACTTGAGGCCATATGTCACAACTCAATTGACCATTGCAGCTAGTAAATATGCACCCAACGAAAAATGGCATTTCGATACCCTTATGAGAATGTTGAAGTTGCTGGGCAACTATGTGACACCCGATATCATTTCCAACATCTTGGCTCTTATTATGCAATGTTCCGATATTGAGTTGAAAAAGCACATTGTTGGTAAACTTCTTTCTTTATCTCTTGAAGATAGTACCCAACTCGGCCTTATCTTGGTAACCATGTGGTGTGTCGGTGAATACGGTGAGTTGCTCCTTGATGGAAAGATCGAGGTAAAAGGCGCCTCTGTTAATGTGACTGAACCACTAATCCTCAAGTTTATTCAAGACTCATCTACAAACTCTAGCTTTTCTGATCTGGAGTTGGTTCAAATTGTTAGTGTTGTATTGACCACAATCTTGAAATTATCAGTCAAATTCTCTGATCCAAACACCATAGAGGAATTGAGATTGTATTTGCAGTCGAAAACCTACGATACTAATTTGGAGATCCAAACGAGAGCCGTTGAATATCAAAAGATCTTTGAAGAAGATATGCATTTGAAGAAAGGTTTGCTTTCGTCAATGCCAGCTCCACCCATCAAGGAAAGAGAATCACTTTCTTTGCATCCAACATCCGCTTCTGCATCTAAACTGAGTGTCAAATCGTCTTCGAGCTCCCTGAAACAAGAAGCTGCCATGGGTAGCGACTTATTGCTTGACTTGATGAGTGAGGTCTCATCCACACCAGCTAACCAAAGTAGTAACTCGACCACTGGAAATGGACATCCTTCCTCAGGTAAAGCTGCTGATATTCTTAGTCTCTTTGATGAACCTAAGCCAGCGTCTGCAATTTCGAGCAATGCTTTGAAGGAGATCCCTGGATTTTCCAACAGTTTGGTATCAATCTCGTTTGCCCCTATATCGATTACTACTGGACACGCTCATTTGCAGGCATTCATCCGAGCTGCAAGTCCTAGTGTGAATATTTCCCAATTTCAGCTTCTTATCGCTGTGCCCAAATCACAGAAATTACAAATTGTGTCAACTTCTGGAGGTGATAATATCAACAGCGGTAATCCTCAAATTTCCCAGGAATTGGATATCACTGGTAAAGAAGGGTCTAAGATCAAGCTCAGAGTCAAGGCTAAGTATGAAAGCCAGGGCCAAAGTCATGAGGAGACGTTCGATTTTGCATCGCTCCTGCAAACTATATAGATTTTTAAAAGAATGTACATCCATTTCCTCTAACAACTCGTAATTTATTTAATAAATGCCTAATACGACAACAATTAACATAGTACTACAATTTATATTTAAAACATTCAATTGTTTGGGAAAACCAAGCTATTTGATTTAATCAAGCTTCTCACTTGGGAGACCAAAGAGGTTGTGAGCAAGTGGTTGGATGACGGCATTGAAAACCACAGTGGCACCACCAAATTGTGGGACACCAATGTAAATCAAGAAGAAAGTCTTGAAGAGGAAGTAGAATGGGACCCAGTACAAAATGGCAGCGGACCAGAATTCGATCACATTCATGAAGGCAAAGACAACCCAGTAAGTCAACAATTGAGTGTCATCGCTGGTGGTGCTGGTGTGCAAGGCCTTCAAGGAGTAGTAACCTGGGACGATGAATCCAGCAATGTTAGAAAGGAATTCACCAATACCACCAATGTTGAGGAAGACCAACACGATGTAAAGACCAGCGAAGGCAAGAACAGCGTAAGATCTGGGCAAGCCAGTGTTCAGCTCAAAGAGACCCAAAGGACCAATGTGGGCGGTGTTCTTTTGTTAGTATAAAGAATTTATTTTAGCAAGAAACAAATTGGGGCAGTTCAGTCACAGCAAGCCATAGCCCCAGAACTGAGGGAACTATTGAATAATGGCTCTTGTTTGATCCCCTCAAGTTGTCAAAGATATAATTGAAGTCTATGTGATTGATTTCCGAGAACATACAGTGTCAATGTGGGACAAGAAGTTAGTAACTGATTCGACAGACATTGTGATAAGTACAAGCAAAGATGAATTTCTGAACGGTTTAAAACGTTCGTTGATGTTGTCTATATGCAGGGGTAAGGGGTAGAGGTCAGAGAAAGAGATTTTGTACTTGAATTTTTTTATCAGGTAAATTCCTTGGAATATAATTGGAATATTCCCGATGTTTTACTTTGTCTCTATTACCTGGTCTAAAAGATGAAGATGCCACTGTTAAATTGTATCAATGATATTCCTTCCCCATAGTCTTATCGAGGCTGTACATTAAATATATTTTTCAAATAATTATTCTCACTCACATTTCTCACGTCTTATTGTTGCATTGCGTCATGACAGCTTAAAGCGCGCCGAATGTTGCTGTGAGAATTAGTGGGGAGACTTTCGGTGGAGGGTTTTACTGAGGGAAATCAATGAGAATTAGTGAGAAAATTAAATGGGAAATAGCGAGGAAATTTGATGAGAATTTAGTGGAATTTAGTATAATTTAGTGGAATCTAGTAGAAACTTTTCAAATAACGCAAATCTGTCAAAGATAAGAATAACAGTTTGCACTAATAGTGTTTGCACTAATAGTGATACAAATTAAGAATCCCAATGTATATACCTTATGACTGAACAACTGGGACATTGATCGATGTAAGGTCATTATAGTGTAAATCAGGGCAAAAAAGCACAAACTAAAAGCTCGAAAAAAAAAATACTCCGATACCGGGAGTTGAACCCGGGTCTGCTCGGTGAAAGCGAACCGTGCTAGCCGTTACACTATATCGGATGTTGTATACACTTATTTTCTGGCGGAAAGGGAGATGGAAGTTTGCTTTAATACAAACTCGTTCTAAAAATGATTACCACAAGAAGTTGTATAAAAAGATTTAGTGTAAAGTGGTATCCAAAACCACGAGTTCTATAACTTACAAAAGTCAGTATAATGCAAGTATAACGTAGATGACTAATCATTTAAGTTATAATTATTGGTAGAGATTACATAGGAATTTGCCAGAAATAAAACCTACAATTCGTAATGAGTCCAGTGCATTATTTATCTGCAGTAAGTGAACTACAAACTCTATTTACTTTCTCTGTTTCTTCACCTTGGCGCTGCCTTCAAACCCTGCCCTTTTCTTACTCTTGGTACTTTTGTTAATCACTCCGGTAAATTTCCGAAGCTTTGGTTGATGCTTACTCTTCTTCCCCTTATTGTCCTTTCTTGCCTTCAAGTTCTCCTCTCTTCTCTTGGCTCTTGCTGCCACTGTATCTTTGACAATCTGCTTCCTCTCCTTCCACTCAATTTCACTCTTGAGCTTTTGTCTCTCTTTTCTTTTGAGTGCCTTTTTCAACAATTTTTCATCATCTTTGACTTTGACTCCTTCAGCTTGGTCCATAGCTCTCTTCCATTGATCTTTCTCCTTTTGTTTGGCTTGCTCCTCCGGTGCAAGTTGTGAAATCTTTCGTTTCTTGGCCTCCAATTTTTGCAAATGAGCCTTTATGTCGTTATTGGCTGGTCCTTTTTGCTTTCTCTTTTCAGCGGTGGTTCTAAGCTTCTTCAAGTCCGATGTCACTCGAGATCCATCGTTGAATACTATGTTACCGAAAAGAACCTTGTCGTTGTATGCTTCAGTGTCTGATTCATCGTTGTCATCTTCTTCATCTTCATCATCTTCCTCTTCGTCCTCATCATCAACATGTTCACTCTTTCTCTTCAACTTTTCTAACCGTTTTTGCTCTTCTTTCTTCTTTCTATCAGCTAAAATTTGCTCTCTAGATTGAGGTGCACCTTGAGCATTAGATCCTGGTGCTTTACGCTTCTCTCTGAGCTTACTAATTTTGTCGGAAAGTTTTTCTCTCAAATTAGCAAGTTTTTCTTGTCTTTTCTTTTGTTCTTCAGGACTAATTTTTGACTTTCCTTGCTTCGACTTGGCGTTGGTACTTTCCTCTTCAATCTCGTTCCCTTCATCATCAAAAATTAAGTTGGTATCTTTGCTGATTAATGAAAGGTCTTTTTGTTTTTCGACTTCTGGGCTTGAAGAACCATCGCTATCCTCCTTGTCGTCATCTTCATTGTCATCTTCATCTTCATCACCATCGGAGACATCCATATCTGGAATTTCAACGTCATCATCGCTCTCTTCAGTTATAATTTTGGAGAATTTAGGTGTAGGTAAAGTGACATTTTTAGCAGTCGATGCCTTACTCTTCATGACATCTTTGGCACTTGCCAGAGCATTTGAGTAATCATCGGCATTATCTTTCGACTCCGGGTCTAACTTTGCTCTTCTGAACTCTTGCAACTCTTTTTTGCTCTTCTTCTGTTGTTGCCATTGATCTTGAGTGGCATCATCGTAGTAGTATTTGGCTGGGATCAATGAGAGAAGCCCATCAAACGCTGCCGAATGATTTTTAATTCTTTCCTAAAATTGTTAATACATGTTCTTGACTTTGTAAAATCAATATAGAAGGTTTTCAACCGCAATCCTTCCATGTTTCGTACATACTTCAAGAGATTTACTCATAGGCACTAGATGTGAAGCAAAATGCAAAAAGATCCATCGCATCGCGAAGTGCAGGACATGGCGATGGGGATGATGGCGGGTAACGTAGAGAACCTAAGAATTGTTACATGGTTAGAGAATAGGAAACTACAGGTTGGTGTTGATATTAGGTTGGTTCTAGGGAACTTTTGATCACTATTTGTCTCGATTTCGATCCAAATAGTACCACTAATTGATGATTCTTTGTGGGTGTTTGCGAAGAGAAAACTTACATCCGTACACCCGCATAGTTTAGGCTTTATGGCGGCTTAAGCCGGGGGGAGGGGGAAGTTATTTTAGAGCGCCACAGAATAATTCGCAACGGCTAAAAACGTTAATAAGAGGGTAAATTAAAGGGTGATTTGGACAATTATAAAAAGAGTCATGATTCAGAATTGGGATGGCTCAGTTAATGATTCCAAGATTAAATAAACCCTCATCAATATAAATTTTTGTGACGTAAACCGCTTTTTTCTCTATTCCTTGAAAGATAGGACTCTTACATTGCCGGATTAGGCCAAAGCGAGCGTAATCGGATTCTTTTTTTTATACACTGCGTCGGTAGAAACCACCAACTATATAGCATATATAATAAGATTGATAATGAAAATTTAGTTTGATAATAGAAAGAACAGCATCTTCAAAAATTATATTTAAGATTATATCGAAGTAATTAAGATGAACATATTTCTCTGCCAAAATATCTATAATTGACAAGATCTAAAATTCATTTTAAATTCTCTCTTTAAATAAAATTCGTACCTCCTTTAAAAGACTCTCTGCCCGACTAAATTATTCCTGCACACCCCCATTTATTTGATAACGGAACCTCAATTAATACTCGACAACACTCAGACATCCGGCATCATGGATCCAATTGCGAGCTATTTGGTGGTATCTTTGCCGCAGTCCACACACTCTGGCGGCTGGCTTAAGCAAGAGCTTGACGGAGGTAAAGCTCCTGTATTCAATTTTAAATTGGAAGACTTTCAAATCGGCACTTTAGACTCTTTGGTCCAGGAAAGTGAGGAGTTGGCTAAATTGGACCAACAATTGGGGGCTTCAGTGCTGAAAGTAGTCGACATATTGTCTTCTGTAACAGACTCTAAGTCTCCAGTGCGTTCAGTGCTGAATAAACCGGTTTTGAGCTACGCTGAACTGTTCCAATGGAATACTTCCAAGTATCGTTTAGATAGACCCATTAAGGATTTGGTCAGTATTATTGCCAACGAAGCTATTTCATTGGATGGTGATGTGAGAGCAACTTATCAGCTGTACCAGACCGCCAAGTCGAATTTCCAAGCCGCTGACCGTAAGAGAAATGGTGACTTGTCCATTGGCTCCCTTCACGATATCGTGAAGCCAGAGCAATTTGTTTTGGACTCCGAACACTTGACTACCATATTAATAGCAGTACCCATCAATTTAGACTCCGATTTCAGGTCTTCGTATGAAACTTTGACCGAATTTGTGATCCCTAGATCCGCAAAGGTTATTGCTTCTGATCTGGAATATAACCTTTACACAGTCACTTTGTTCAAAAAATACCAACAAGAGTTTATTGCTGCTTCTAGAGAACACAAATGGCACCCAAGAACAGATTTCGTATACCTGGAAGAGACTTTGAACAAATTGAGAAAGGAGTTCGACACCGCCAAGACCACTGAAATTAAAACCAGAAATGATCTTGTTCGGTTGGCAAAGACTGCTTACTCAGACTTGTTTGCTGCATGGTTCCACATTAAAGCCATCCGAATTTATGTTGAGTCAGTGTTGAGATATGGTTTACCACCACTGTTCGACGCACTGTTAATTAAGTTCGATCACAATAACAAAAACTTGTCTAAGGCAAAGAAGGAATTGATCAAGAAGTTTGGTTACTTGGGAGGTGAGGCATCCTCTGGAAAGACCAGTTTGCATGAATATGCTGCTTTGGTTGATACTGAGTATGAACCTTTTGTTTTGTATGAAGTTCATATTGTCTAATTAGATAGAAAAAAAGATAGAAGCCTATTTGGAATAGTTTTTTACCCAGAATAAAGACCTGAAGAAAAAAATTCCCACTGAAGTAGATAATTTATATTCTCTCCAGCTAATCTCGTGAAAGAAACCACCAATCTCTTTTAGTAAATTCTGCTAAACTTCTTTATCGGTACCGTCCTTTCTTCTCCGCACTCCACAAATTTCTAAATATTCGCAATTCTGATTTCTGATTAAAGTGTGACAATCATGGCAGATGAAGATGAATTTATGTCGGAGGAATCGTATGAATTCGAGTTCGAGGAGGACGAAGATGAGCAGGTCTCCGAGAAGGAAAATGAAGAGCAATATGGCATGGAAAACAAGTATTATAGTGCTAAATACTGCAAATCTGACAACCCGAACAAGGCGATAACCGATCTTAAAGAATTACTTAAATCGCCTCAGGACGAAGATAATATAGATTGGATATTCCGTGCCTGCAAACAATTGATCAAGGTTTATCTTTCTCAAGACGATTACGAGCTGGCGGCTACATATGTGAAACAGTTGACCAAATTTGTGCCACTCGTAAATCAAAACTATGCAGAGGAATCAGTGAGCAAGATATTACATCATTCCTCCGTAGTAGGGGAGCCTTACGTATCTCAAGTGTATCAAATCATCTCAGACTACTTGAATGAAAACTCTGGTCAAAGTTCTGGTCCTAGTGGGTCACGTTTGCGGTTATGGTTGAAGTTAAATACTCATAAACTCAATCTTTTGGCTGATGAGAAAAAATGGCCTGAATGTGAAAAATTGGCCCTGGAAATTACTGAAAAGCTTCAAAAAGCTTCAGATTCACTTAAAAACACCTACATGTTTGAAGTTATAGCGGCAGAAATTCAAATCACTCTACATAAAACCCCCATTAATTTATCACAGTTGAACCATTTATACAAAAAGAGCTTGGGAATCTCTTCACCAGTGACACATCCAAAGTTCATGGGAATTGTCCATGAATGTGGAGCAAAAGTACAGTTCTATAGAGGAAATTACGAAAAAGCAAGACTTGAGCTTTATGAAAGTTTCAAAAATTATGACGAGGCCGGATTAGCTTCAAAGAATAAGGTGTTAAAGTATTTAGCATTATGTCTGCTACTTACCGAAAATCAATTCGACCCATTCGACTCTCAGGAGACACAATCATATACTCAACTCGATGAATTTTCCAAACTTTTGAAGCTCATACAAAGTTACAATGAGTCTAATCTTACAAATTATAAAGCCATGGTGGATGAGATGTCGAGTACAAATGATCCATTAGTCAAAGACGATATATTTATTCATTCTTCAGAGATAATATTAAATCATTTAAGAATCAAGATCTTGGAGAGATTGCTAAAATCTTACAGTAATATAAAGCTCGAATTTTTGGCTCGTGCATTGGAGGTATCACCAGAGGATCTTGAAAGCCTTTTAATACAAAGCATAAGTAACGGAAAGCTTCCCAAGAACGTCAAGATAGATTTCGTTTCTGAAACTGCTCAATTAGATGTTTCAGAGAATCGGATGCAAGAGCTCATATCATATAACGTCACTCGTAAGAGTGTAATGGAGAATATTACTAGCATATATTATTCACAATGGAATTGTTCCAAGGATGACGAGATAGATATCAAGTATACATCGAACGTCAATATGGATAATCTTCAAAACAATTCTATAAATGGGATCACGTATGCTGATGACAATGGCCAGCAAAACTTAACAGGACCTGCTTCTGAGACACGATCACTACCCCTGCCATTCAATAAACATGCAAAGAATAACAACATACGTCTTTCGCGCAAGTTCGTCTTTGCTACCGATGAATCGGGCCCAGAGAAATCTAGAGAAATCGATCAATGGATAAGAATTCTTAAGAGTGGGATTCCGAAAGAGATGGTGGAAGAATTATCACAAAAAGATCAGGTTATAAAAGAGCAGAGAGCTGATGATGAAGAGAATGAGAAGGAATTTCAATTGGTTGATGTTCAAGAGGAGGACCCACAATCCACTTACCACAGCTTGCGAGGAGGTGGAACAGAAATTCTTGGTGAGTGGAGCAGACTGATAGGTGAGTTGATGAATAAGGACTTTGGGATGTGATAGAGTATATTAGCCAGGTTGAAATTATGAAGATTTTATCAGAATTTTTTGAGCAGTGTACAATATAGTTGTATGATATAAAGGGAGATACGAATTCTTGATCCACAAGCTATAATCAATATTCAATTAGTCTGTGGAAACCTCACCCTTTTAGTGTATGATTTGTTTCTCGCACCTTTTTTTTACTCGACCTCAGTTCTTTATCGCATAAGTTACATATTTGCGCCCTATATAATATTACAATCACAATTATTTAGCGCATTCGCGGGCTATTTAGAGCCCCATTGCAGTGCGTGCGAAAATTTTCACCTGGAAGCTACTTTAAAAGAAGGACCTTTGAAGAGGGAAGGTGCCTGTAACCGGTTTATAACCGCATCTATGAGTATGTAAAACGCTCCATATCTACATGATTAATCTAAACATGCGTTATCGTCATGACTCTTCTCATCAATGTCTTCGAGAAGAGACTGAAATCAGCTAACACCTATATGAAGCATATGGAATTTATCTAGTGAGACAATTACTAACATTAGTATCATGAATAGCCTAAACATCATGTATCTTACCTCATTGGTTTCTTTCAACCAGGAAAGGGACGAGAAGATTAAGAGTCAAATGATGGGTTAGAAATACTGACCAGAAAGCATCCAGGAAAGGAAACATATCTCTAATGTTTGCTTTCAAGTCTATTTGGTTCTCTTTCTCTTCTGCCCTAATTTTGTCCTTTTCTCTCTGCCCTTTTTTTTTCGCACCACTTCTAAAGTGGTGTGTCTCCCTTTTACTTAACTTCTCTGCGCGTAGATTTTCTTGCCTCCCATTCCCGAGCAATTCCTCTATTTCCCACTCTTTCTTTATAGAGCTTGTAAGAGCATTTACAAGCGCATTTAGAGAGACTAAGACAGCTTCTTTCCATGGTTCTTCCCATATTAGTGGGAATAGGGGCCACCGTGGCTGCACTATTGACCAAGGCATCCATAGGAGCTTACCGGAAGTACCTTCACCTCACACCACAGATGATAGCATCATTAAATAACATCCATTTGCATTCTCAATCGCTGATAGATCGAGATATCTTAAATGGCAAGCGCCACCGACATGCTGCTCAGCATATGTTTCTATCATCTCGGTACCCTGCTAACGGATTTGATCTGCAAATGACCGAGAGAGAGGCATTGCTTGTACTCGGTATCGAAGGTGATGATATAACGACCTTAGATAGCCACAAATTGAAGCAAAGATATCGACTGCTTATGGTAGCAAATCACCCGGACAAACATGGAAGCCAATATCTTTCACAGAAGATTAACCAAGCTAAAGATATTCTTGACAAGAGTTATTTGCTCAAAAAATAATCAACAAATGACCACCACACCATAGCATACATACGAAACATTCATTAGCATATATTTAAAAGACTTTACGAACCCAGATGATCCAGCAAGTAGTGAATTATAAAAACGATTCCTTTCTTTTTAATAGACCAAGCTTATGTGGTATTGAATTAGTGAAAACCTTTGATGAAAAAGTGTTCATTTTCATTATTTGGCTACTGTATATTTATCTTTCCTTCTATTTCAAAGTGCTACATCTTTTGATCATCTGAATTATCTTCTTATTATCTTGGGTACTCTCGACTTCACTCAGATGCTTCATTCTTATGCCCATTGACTTCTCCATTCATACTGTTTCCGTTACTCGTAATCTGGCTTACTCCCTCGCCAATCATTTCCTCAACTCTTTGGATCAAATCATCTTTGGTTACTCCATTGATTGCTGGTATTTCCACGTTTGGCTCGGCCTCTTTACTTTTGGCAGCTTGCTCTTTACCGCCTTCGAAATTCTGTCTGACTCTTAAATAATGTTGTAACTCTTCAGCACTAACAGAAGGAACCAATTCGCTCTGTGCTTTCAAGAAATCTTCCATCTCCACAAATACATTGGTATCCTCTGGAGTGGCCTTGTTGTCGAACCACCATCGTGTACTAATAGCTGGTTTGCCCTGACTCTCAAGCTCATCGTTAAGTTTTTTAATCTTCGTATCGACTTCATTGGCCGTTCTCGTCATAGCATTGAGCATAGAGTCAGAACAAAGAGCATAGAAATCGGCACCCGTATAAGTGAAGGTACATTTTTCAGCAATAACGTTCAAGTCAACATTGTCTGATAACTGGAATTTCCTCGTCAATGCTTCCAAAATTTTAGCTTGCTTTTCATTGGTATCCGAAATTCCCAAATATAACATCTTGTCAAATCTTCCGGGACGTAAAAGAGCTTCATCCAACAAATCAGGTCGATTTGTAGCTCCTACGACGAACACACCATCTCCACCACCTTCACCACCACTCATACCGTCTAATTCTGCAAGTAATTGAGAAACAATTCTGTCCATCACACCACCAGAATCACCTTGATTTCCTCTTTTGGGTGCAACAGAATCTAATTCATCAAAGAAAATGACACAAGGTTTAGCATCTCTTGCTTTCTGGAATACTCTACGGACATTGGCTTCAGATTCACCAATGTACATATTAAGTAATTCGGGCCCTTTAACACTGAAGAAATTCAAAGAGAAATTTGTGGCGATTGCCTTGGCAAGTAATGTTTTACCTGTACCAGGTGGACCATAAAATAAAATACCACTTCGCTTTTTCAACCCATTGTTAAACAATTCAGGATGTTTTAATGGCATATCGATCGTATCCAAAATTTCGTTTTTAACTAAATCGAGACCTCCGATATCTTCCCATTTCACGTTGGGAATTCTAGGAGCACCGATAGAATCACTAAATTGATTTCTCGCATCATTGATGGCTTTGTTGAAGTCTTCTGGGGTCCACGTGAGGAAACCACCATTTCCAACTTGGATAACATCCTGAAGTGTAAGGGACTTGCACTCCGAAACATATTTCTCTATTCTTTCAATCGACATCCTCTTGGCATTCTTCACAATTGAAATCAAATCTCTAGGAGTCAAACCAGCAGATTGAAGAGCTAATGATCTGTAACTGATATCATTTCTCAAGTTAAAGGGTATCAAGGACAAATCTAAACTCTCGGCATCAATTGAGGAATTTCCGGATTCTTCATTTATGGTTTTGCCATTCTCTATTTCGCCCTGTATTAAAAACTTCATGATTTCTAATCTTTCATTTTCGCTTGGAACCCCCAAATCAATCTGAAATTTGACCATCAGTCTTAAACTTTCATTTAGTTTGTCGATATCATTGCAACTCAAAACAATCACTAAATTAGCATATTGCTCCGAGTATTCGTGTAATAATTGCAAAACTTTCAAAGAAAGAGATGTGTGAATACTTGAACCTTGTTCGTTCTCATTTGTTTTAACACATAAGTTTTCAATATGCTTAATGTATATGAGATGGAAATAGTCATCACCAGACAGATCTCCGATGATCTTATCAATTCTTCCACGTATGGTTCCAATGGTCTTAAGTTCAGCACCAGGGTTTATTAGATCGAAGGCATCCAACTCAACCAAATTTAAACCCATGGCCAAAGATATTTCTCGAACAAGTGTAGTTTTACCCAATCCCCGAGACATGGAATTGAGGATCACCGATGTTTTGAGATTAATTTTACCCTTAGCTTCGAGGCAAGTTGTAAGAATTTTTTGTAACTCTGAGGCGTATTTAAACATTGTAGGATCTTTTTTGATGATTTCAAAGTAAGGAAAATTCTGAGGAAGATTCAAGTATCTCAGCCATGAGAATGGATCATTAGCAGGTAAGTGAACGTAGTCTACTCCAGACAAAATCATGCGAGTTTTCAAAGGATCAATTACATATTGATCAGATCCATTTGATACGTTGTTGCGTGGACTAGACTCCAGGTCTATGTCCTCATTGATGCTTGCGATCTTGAACCATGCGATTGCATCAGGATCGCCCGTAGGGACGACAAAATCTTCAAACTCATGGCCTTGTTGCTGTAAAAGGTTGAATGTCTCGAACATGGTTTTAGCGAGAACTGTATCCACGGTCACAGGCACGAAATCGCCGACTCTAACTGCTTTTGTTGTATTATGGAATTGCAGTTTCAAGGCAGCAAAAAAACTTTGTTGATAGGCTTTATCCATTGTGATTGGTGATGCAAGACGTGAAATAGTCACTGACTTGGCAACTGGAATGAGACCGGAAAGAGGTGATGATGGATTAACGGGCGAGAACTCAACTTGTGAGGATTCATTCATGTGTAAATTTACCATTAGTATGGGAGATAAGTAGACATTTCCGGGCTTGAACAGAGAGTTTGGCTCTAGTACTGTCAATAGACGAACAAACACAGTTTTCGACTCTGATCCAGTAACTACTGTCATGTTCACAGCATCACCGTTGAAGACAAAGAAACCCAATGTAGCCAAATCGGCAGCTCTTACAAAAGCAAATAAGTCAGAATCTTCTTTACCATTTGCTCTCGAGTCCGAGTCGACATGTATCTTCTCTTTAAGAGCTTTGACCCGAAACTTTTTGGCTTTATACATGGAAGTTTCAGCAAGGTAATTGGACAAATCCAAAGAAACATCTGGTGTTTCTGGGGACTCTATGAATGCGCTTGCTTCGTTTGCGAAAAGGTTTTCTTCATGGCTGCCGTGACTATCGTCTCTATCATCTCTGACCAATACAATCGAGCTATTTTGGGTTAAAAGACCCTGTGAAACAGGTTCAGTCAATCTAACCACACCATTTACCTCACGTATAATGTCATCAACTGCAACGATCCCATTTTTATCTTTCAAATAAGTATTGATGAAATTAGACTTAACCTCACCCGGCGACTTGGCGCTAAGGATGTCATAAATATGTGGAGGAACCGAAATGATAACCTTTTCTAACAGGACAATGGCCTCGGGTGAAACAGCTTTCACCATACATTTGGTCAAAGTAATTTGATCATTAAATTGAGCCAAATTAGTATTGTTGACCAACGTCACGGAACATTCCGCTTCAGAATAGTGATCGATTTGGGTTACTCTAAAAAGCTTGAACACTTCGAAGTAGTCTGGTGCTCCCAATAACTTCAACAAGATATATTTAGGTATTGGATCTGAATCAGGAGAGTCAGGAACAGGAAATAACCGCCTATATAACTCTACCAGGAGATACACTGCATCGTGTTCTTTGGCAGCATAGTCGTTCACAAAGTTGACTTCTGCAAGAATTGCAGCGCCAGATGTGCTCATTGTTTCGAGTGCAGTCGGCATTCCAGAGATTAGAGAGTTGAATAAGTAATCAGTTTGGTTCTTTCTCTAGAGAAAACTCACCAACGTCGGACCTTTGACTTGCCTCGGTTTCCTTTGTGTGGGGTAGTGTGGGAGATTTTCAAACCATGTGAGGATCCTGAGTCCGTGGCCTGCATACAGATGGTGGGGTGGGACCGAAGTGAAAGGAGGGGAGGAAAAGAGTGGGGGAGAGGTCGCACAAAAATGAAGTGAGAGATAGAGAGAGAGAGCGAGTGATAGAGAGTGAGAAGTATTTAAAAAATTTCTTCTTCTTCAATTCTTTTCAATTTCGAAGATGTTCTGAATGAACATTTGAAATTACACCGGTTTACGCCGGAGCTTCATCAGAGTTGTGATATGGGTCTTATGGGAAGATGTCTGGAATATGAACAGAGCTTATGGTTTGCTATAATCTGTTCTAGAATACCCATTTTTTCATTCCATAGTAATTTCCAACTACTTATATTGTCTCTCTTGTGCAGATTCACTAATGATGAAAACTATTTTTCGTTTCATACCACCTATTGAGCTTCTAGAACTCGTCACCGTTTTGGGGGCATTGGTTCACTGCAATGACAGGTATGTTTGTCATAGTTACACTGAATGTGAATCTGGAAAGAAAAGAGAGAGAATTACGTAGTAAATTGTGATTGAGATCATGGGGTTTTTCTCTTAACTGGTGTGAAGATTGAAATTGTTTAATTTCGTAGTATGTTAAAAAAATTGTAACTCATCGCATTTTAAACGCACATTTTTTAAGGGCCTCTAATGTGATATGATTGAGTGTTATTTCACAAGGTCTTCACATGGTAATCTATGACAATGTTGAAAATTGCCTGTGCTATGGTAATTTGCTTAAGTTTCACTTATTAGCCTACAGTAAATTACCAAAATTTCCATTTCCCTATTTTCTTAAACTACGTCACTGTTGATGAATCCTTTTTATACATTTTTTAAGTATTAATCAGTAATTTAAGCTTCATCTTCGTCAATGACAGTGGTGTGCAAACCCTTGGCGGAAGCAACAGTGACTGGCTCAACGTAAGCGAACAACTTCTCCTTGGCACCTTCCTCGTCGTTTCTCTTTCTAGAAATTCTGAGTCTCAATCTGTATGGGACACCTTGGACACCTCTCTTCCACAAGACAATGTTCAACTTTGGGTCCAATCTGACATCGGTGGTACCCAAGTGCAAAGTGGCGAACTTCTTGATTTCCTTGACAGCCTTTGGAGCTCTCTTCTTGAAGTGAACACCGTGCAACTGAGATGGTTAGTAACATAGCCAATAAAGGGCGGAAACTTTTTTTTTGCTTCCTTTCTACGACACAAATTCTTTACGCTTAGAGAGGTTAACACGGGAAGAGATTTCGTCAATAATGATGTATCATATCAGCAAGGTAGGTTTCCTGATACATAATCATCAGTGAGAAGCAATGACAAGAAAAGGTAAAACCTTTCCGAGTCACGCCTATGGAATGGGAACTTCTACAGCTTCCATATCTCTCCCGGGCACCTCTCCGAGCATAAAGAGTTCGCATCAATTCAGATGACATACTCTCTTGTGCAAGTTGATAGTGTACTCGCGGGTAACAACGTCTTGAACAGCCATTTTGTTAGTCTTAGTGATGAAAAGAGAAAGGAGATTTGAAAAATTTCAAGTGCTCATTAATCGCAGATGTTTGTTACATGCAGGTCTGGAAATCTCAGGATGAATTTATTAATTATGCACGTGATTATAGGGCTCAGCCCTAGCAGTATCTACTCTAAACAGTAGACCTTATTAATGAATCCACTCCAGCTCTCCTTTATCGTTTTAAGACATTCATCCAATTGCGAAAGTTCTTCTTCTTCATCTTCGATAACCAGGTGAAGTTTATTTCCCTCTAAATATAAATCATTGATGTTTTGTAAGTTAAGAAGGCCCAAATAGCAGCAAATAGTTCTCCCGCTAATTCTTGATGAGTCTATTAAAGCCTCTAATTCGGTAACAGAAGTAAAATTTACTTCAGAGAGCTCGAAGTCATCCTCCATTTTAACTTGAGGCGAAAAGTTATTCACCACGTACAAAAATTCTTTCAATGTTTGTGGCTTTATAGAACCGAATGCTTCACGCTTGTCTGCGTCTTTCTTAAAATAACTCCTATCCTTTAAAAACCCATTGATTATCAAAAGTAAAAGTGTCATTGAAGAATGCAAGTCTTGATATGTTTGTCCCGAGGCAGTATCATCAATTTGAAGATTTAAATCGTGCCTTATTGATTCTAAGAAATTGATTAATGTGGGGTAGTTTTTAGTTATTGTGAGTACCACGATAACATCGAAGCTAAGATTGGCCAAATGCTTTTTCAAGAGACCTTTATTGAGATAATTAGAAGCCTTGAGCCTCAATTGATAGCATAACTTGTAGAACTCGTTGACCAAATTTAAATTAGGAATGGATTTAAGCCGTAAAAGGAAAACCAAAAAGTTATGATCAATAGCTCCATTGTTATTCTTAGGAAGTGGGTAAATTGGATGCTGTACAGCACCAGTTTTTGACAAGTTTGGGTCACTCAGTGCCCCCTTAGGAGGCAAATTGGCATTTTCCATAACATATAATGCATTATTCAAGTTAATTGCCTCCTTCTTGGCGCAGCTGAGTTTGTTGTAAATTATATGTGTAGATAAGCGAATTTCCCAAACTTTAAGCGAGTCTTCCATCGATAAATCATCTTTTAAGAGGTTGTATGTGGCTTGAATAATTTTATCATAGACTATTTCATTGCATTCACCTTGCAGGTTTTGATTCTCGTTCAATAAGACTTTCAAATCAGACACACTTGATGGGGTGGTTGTTTCGGACCGTATGAGGAAGAGTGATTCATCTCCTAGCTTCATTATTGTTTAAATATTGGATCTAACGATATCAATGTATTCTTTATAGTACTGTGGATTGATTCTGTTCTCTTGACCTCTTAATTATCAGCCGGAATCAGGAATTGGGCGACTGTCTCTTAGATAAGAGTGATCTAAATTGTGATAAAATATAAGATAAATATTTCGCATCATATTAGATAACGATAGAAAGATGAGGTGGATTTAATACAAATATAATGGTAGATATCGAAATAAATTTGTGGTTAACAGTTATAATTAGCCCATGAAATAGTATATATATACTCGATACATATTCGTTGGTTATTCAAAAGTCTAAGCGTTATTTCTATATGAATTAGGCAATCTATTCTTTCCACTACCCGTTTTGATGTGAGCGCGTTAAAAATTAAGCTGAGATTTAAGCCAAATACCAGCTGAACCAAGCTATTTTTTTGCAACTTGTGGGCCATGACGGGCTCTTCATACGCCGATCTTGTTACACAAGCCAAAAATATCCAACTGGATAACCTACAAACATCTAAGGAAAACTCCAAACAGCTCAATAAGACTTTCAGAGCTCTCATTACTGCCAACTCGTCAGCATCACACCCTCTGACAGCTATCGATAAAATCACCACCATTCATCAATTGAATGAGTCTATAGAGAAGCAATTGAACAATGATATTGCCAGAAACTTCTCCAAGCTAAAAAAGGCCAACTCAGAGTTAGAATTTCGTAAGGATAAAGGGGCACGAAAGCTTCGCTACAATTTTGATAATATTGAGACCTCAGGAGGTCAATCAATAGTTGATACGATGTTCCGCAGGGCGGAAATCGCCGACAAAGAATTGAGAATATTAGAAAACACTCTTAAGATCATAAACGATGAGAACTGATGCAGAGTATATTCACCAATACTTTAACGCTTTGAAATACACATTAAATTATTACATTACTACATACCCCGCCACAATAAACATAAATGCAATCTATTATATCATGATATCATTATCAAATCCGTCCTATGCCAACCCTTTGGCTGCCCTATCCCATTTGTCTTCTGCTATCCATCCAGAATTGATCACATCGACCAAATCCCCGAGGTTCATTCGTTTGTTTTTTTTCAAACTCTTACCCTTGTTTACAAGATTAGCGTAGATGGCTGGATACAGTTCCTTAGGTATTTCCTCAATCAACTCGTTATTTCTCTTACGTTCGATTTGAGTGTCCGTGAGCTCATTATGGAGCCACTTGGAACGTCTGAAATTCCAAAGTGTCTCTCCAATATTTATTGGAGAAGAGCTTAAATGAGATGACCCGTCAATAGTTGTACCTTCCTCCGAACTATCCACATCTCTTTCGAATTGATAACGCATCCCACTGAAATCAATGTCTGCAAACGGGATTTTGTCACCATTACTAGTGGAGGAGACCAGAATCAGACGTCCATCTGCCGTGGATGAAGAACTGGATTCCTTTAGAACTCTATGCAAAAGCAGTCTAATTTGCTCATCTGTTTGTCCGGTACCCTTATACTTGCGTTGACGATCCATATATATTTTCTCCAAGCTTTTTTGATGTTTGAACTCTTCAAGGAATCTTTCCTCTGGTGATTGTATTTCAGTATGAGCTTTTTTCAAGGCAAACCCCATCCCGTCTATACTTCCGTCAGATGATGTGACGAAAAGCTCTTTAACAGATCGATCGTTAGTGAAAACTTCGTCCGAAATAGCTCGTATTCGTTGAAAGAAGACACTACAACTGGATGAAACTTTATGAAGAAAAGAATCGATGGAGCCCTTCTTTTTCACCAGTTTTTTTCTCTTTCTATCCCGAGTAGTGCGAGATTGAAGGGGCGTTTGTTGTTTTGATGGTGGGATTCTTGGACTTGAGCTAAGGTCCCGATATTGTTTAGGGGTTTCTGTTGCGGTAGTCGAACTAGGGGATGGAGAGGCAGCACTTAACTTGGAAAATGGTGCTATTGGAGTGGGTCTTGAAACCTCATTCATCAGATACTTTCTTTTGATGTGGATGGTAAGTAGGTTATGATGCTCAAAGTGTTTGGGTATTTACTGAAATCAGTCCTCACCAACAAGTCCCTAACGTAATAAAGGAAGATTAATGGAGTATTAAACCAGGGTTTTTAGAAGAAATGAAACGAATAGAGCGTAAAAAGAAAAGAAAAGAGCAGTTGTACGGTAGGAAAATTATTTTTTTTTTTAAAAGGAAAACCTCAGTAGGTTATCGCTGGTAAGATTTTTTTTTAGCGTATGCGTGAGCCTATTTAATATCAAGAGTTGGGCATTGTCTGGAGTTGGTCTGGAGTTGGTCCGGTGATGGTCCGGTGATGACGAAGGGTTCATTTTGAGAAATTAGATATATGGACCAAGTTTGAATAGATTAGGGAACATATATGCGGTGAGAAATGAAAGATCGATCTAAATATGTAAAGAAGACTTGTCTATACTTTTCGGCTTTGACGTCTTTATCGGCCACAACTCTAATTTTTCGGTACTGCCGCAACGGTATAAATTGCGTTTTCCCGCCACTTCCCTCTCACCATCACGGCCAAAATTAAGTGCATAATCGTAAAAAAATTAGTGATAGATGCATGCAAATCGAGTACGAACACTGATACGACGGTAAGGTAAATAGTGAGGCAAGTGCAATTTGACGCTATTTTTACGCGATATGTTAGTTTAATTTTACACTATTGTCTTAACATGATTCTACTGAAGCTACTTGTAGTACTTGAGAGCCTATTATTTGGTGTATCTACTCATCATTAACTTCTATACAAAAAAAAAAGCACAAACACACACAACCGTATTTTCATTTTTCATGATTTCATATTTTCATAGGTCCAAAGGTCAATCGGTTAAATCGTCCTAAAAATTTCTGAATTAGCCAGTAATATTAACTCTTTGCAAAGAGTAGCCGCTGCGCCTTTAAGCTTAAGCTCTCTTTCATTACCATCTCGTGACCATTTTGTTCTTTTTTTTTAGAATTGTATTTCTATTTTTCTGTCTTCTTTTGTCTATTTCTCGTCCCAAAATCTACCAATTAAAAAAATGGACCTTCTTATCCGGCTTAAATTAGACAACCCATCCTCCGTTCCGTTCAGGGCAATATTTTACAGTTTCTCTTTCGTTAACAATTTGACCAAAATTACCTCAGTAATATTTGAATTGTATACAATCTACAATACATATGGTCATGTCGAAATTTTACCGATCCCTATCTACGTTTCTATTATTACATAGTAATACTTCTACCGAATTTTCAGTATTCATACATGCGATTCTTTTTTCGCTCTTTCTTCTTGCTTTCTTCTCTCACTATCTTCTCTCGCTATCTTCTCTCACTATCTTCTCTCACTGTTAAATGTCCCTTACCGATCGGTTTTCCCCATCCTAAAACCAGATCAAAATAATGATTTAGTAATTATTGAACAAAGCCAAAAAAATCTTTTACTGAACTAATCAGACTGGTTAGCTATTCTGAAGATTTCCATGGCCAAGTTTTCTTCTTTTAGTGTATCAACCACTTACTCTATTGGCCCATTTCCTGTAATCAATTTATATTTGTTAACTATTATACACTGTCCAAATTCTCTACCAATTCCTCGTCGTCCACTAAACCTTAACTTCATCACTTTCACCACCTGTCAAGGATTTCTGCTCTACCGATTCTTCGGTATACTTTTTCTTCAACTCCTGGTAATAATTCACATCAAATTTCCATCCATCCCTCCAGGTGATTTCCAGTTTAAGATACTTTTCATCCTCTGCAAGCTCCTTCAAAGCATCTTCATATATACTCTTATCACGAAGATACGTTCCAGCAGATTCCCATTTCACATTGTAGATAACATATGAAAGCCCATGATGCTGTTGACGGCCAACCCAACTTCTAGAATTGATCCCATTGGCATAATATCCAACATACGAATCAATGGGTGGGAGCAACAAAATGGTGACACTGAGATCTAACTCACCATCTTGATATTTTAATGGAGTAATAACGTCATCCCTTGTCCATTTTTTATTCCATTCCAGAAGATCTATCGTGCCATTGAAAAGTCCCGCGTGTAACAATACGCTCACGATATCAGAATCGTCCAGGTAAATGCCTCCAGTTCCTCCCCACAATCTTCTTTCATTGGATGCAACATCCTCGTAATCTTCCTTACTGTAGAAGAATTGTTTGATGAATCTATTAGGAATCTTGATCTCGAGAAGGGAGTTGGAATATTCCACGGGCAAAGGTGGAATCATTGAAATGTACTTTACTTTTTGGTCAAATTCAGTATCGTTCATCTTTTCAACAAAAGCTTGGCTCGTTTCAACGAGCTTTTCAAGGTGCTCGGGTTTCAAGCCAACAAGTCTTCCAAACTGAAGAGTTTCCCACGTGGTTGTAGGATTATACACTATAGTGCCCAAATTGCGGCGTTTCGGAAAATATTCGTGTAAAGTTTTTATCAATGCATTATTGCTGAACTTATTAGACTTACTAATACGTGATTCTGGCTTTTGAATTGTCCTTTTGGTATCGCTGGTGCTTTTTTTGGCTTTCCTAACGGACTTTGGTTTGATTACTGGCTCGGGTGCTGATACACGGTCAGAACTACTATTACCCGGTTTTCCCGCAGATATCTGAGAATGATTCAACTCTGTAGACTCTTTCAAGTTATCTCCTGAATTCAGTGGTGTTTCTAATGCGTCCTTCCCTGGTTCGTTCGGTTCTACCTTCTGAGCTTCCACGGTTGAAGCTCCATCGGCAGAGCTCTCAGTGGCATTTATCTCAGCAGTGGACTGCCCTGGGGCAGCCTGAGTTGATGGAATCGAAGTGGGTGGAGCACTAGAAGATGATGGACTTCCATTGCGCGCTTCATCGTTGCCATCGGCTTCTCCGGAGCTCATGATGTCTCAGTAAATCTACAAGAATTAAAGATTGAAATCGATGAAGGTTGAGATATGTACATACTGTTTCTATATGCAGGTGAAAGGGTCCGATGCCACTATATGCACACCTAACACCCACGGAAGCCAGTGTGGGGGAAGATGAGGTTAACAATTGCAGCAATAGGGACTTATTCTTGATTAGAACAGCCATAATGAGATACCTTTCCTGTCTTGTCAACGCTATAGACACTGTAGCCAAGTTTTTTCCCACAAACTGCACATAATTGTCGGGAATTGGGAATGGAAATGCATTCTTTGCGCGCTTCCAATACCTTGGCCTTAAGTTTAATCAGACCGACTTTATATAACAGGTTGGTAAGCCTACTATCATATAGACACTCTTTTGATGCTCTCATCGAATTAAGAAGATAATCACCCACATTAGCAATGGCAAAACCTTGGGGGAGTGCTTCCAATACTCGTAGAACCGACATCTTCTGACCTTGAACTTTAAGTAAGCGGGAGACAAATGCTGTGTTATTGGGAGTATTAACCAACATGTCATCCAAGAGCTTGTGTAATAAATCAATCCCTGTCTGCTTTTTATGTGGCTCGTAATATATTTCTGAACAATAGTCCATTGCAGCATCTAGATCATCCAATTGGTTGAACAATACATCAATTGATTTATCATGTTCTCCCAATCTACGATAGATGCTCACTGTAATTCGAAGAAATCTAGTGTTTTCAGTTGGGACATGTTTTAAAACCGTCCAAGGCTCATAGATGGTAGTGGTTTCCAAAAATTCCAAAAGTTTACGATACTCGTTTGTCTCTTCGATTTCTTTTTTGATGTCTTCCTGCTTCAATTTATCTAAGTACGCAAGGCACAATTTGGTATGCAAATCTTGCAATTTTTTCTTGGAAACTTGGTTATTGATGTGGTTGGTCTCTATTATAAGCCATTCCAAGTAAGTTACCGTACAATCAATGCTTTTAATTGTGTCAGACAAGTAATCTGCCACTTCAAATGGATCATATGACTCGCATTCAATTGAGTCATTCATGAATAGCGATTTCGCACGTTCAATTTGATCGTCCTTGTTGTGACTCTCTAAGAGGATCCATTTACTATATTCCAGTATCAAATTCCAATTTTCTTTATACAATTTTTGAAGGTACTGTATAGTTAAACTTGGTTCTTGAAGGAAAATATCCAAGTCACTATCATGGTCATGATCCCTTTTATCGTGAGCCAAGTCAAAAAGCATCTGCAAAGCTTCCTTGTGCAATGATCGACCGAAATAGAAATCAAGGAGTTCCTTAATAAATGCAGGTTTTTCTGAACTGTGATCATGAAGGTTTCTTAAAAGACATTCATTTACGATCTTTGAGTCACAATGATTGTTTGGAAGTCTAAGTAAAGGTCCCAACATCATAGGTTTGACATAAAAATAGCAAAGAAATAATGAGGTGTCGACGACTTTGGCAATTTGTGTGGGCTCAGTATCTCCATATATATCCTTAAAATTCAAATTTACACCATGCCAATTCATCTCTTGCTCTTTAGATTGAAAGTTTTGAAAAATTCTTCGTTGTTCGGTCAAAAATACAATTAAATTGTTAACAGCTCGTAGAAATCGCTTACGAATGACCCCGATGAGACGATTGGGCGAGACTGCCTTACCCTTATTATTCCCGGCAGTATCAGTTTCGGTACTGGAATCTAAATTTTGGGAATCCAAATTCTCAATCTCCTCAAGTTTTGTCTTCTTTATTTTATTCGTTATTGCTGACGAAGAAGATGCTTCAATCGCCAATTCCATGGGGTTGAGAAAATTTGGAAACAAGGCCATGACACTTCTCAAGTCAAGAATCCATTCGCAAGCAATACCAACCAATGTTTGATGATACTGCTCATAATTGACGAATAAATGAACAAATTCAAGTTGATACAATTCACGAAGCTTGAGTTGCTTAATCTTTGGGTTACTCACACCGTCGTTGCTAAAATATTTGTTTTCGAAAGTAGTGTTGGCTGCCAATTTAATAGCCCTTTCTATTCCCCAAAGTTTCACATCATAGTCCTTACCTCTCGGGCTTGGTTTCTCATCGCGTCCTTGTAATCGAAGTAATGCATCTATTTGTTTGGTGATGCTGACAGTATCATATTGAAATATTTCCGAGGAGGTGCCGATATAGAGCGTATTGTCTTGAGGTGATAACATGTGTTGGATATTGCTTGTGTTGGCATGATGGTAAAAAGTTTGAAGTACCTCACCATCATCGAAATCAACCACTTCAAACCTCTTGGAATATATCAAGAGAAGATAACACGGAGACAAACAAATCACCTTGACAGGAATTGCATTTGATTTAATTGGAACAAGACTTACTTTTTCATCCTCATCCTTACACTGAGTGTTCCAACGTATAATGGTATCATCCTTTACGAGAAAGAACAGTCGAGGGAAACTTTGATCATTCGAATCGTCTAAAAGCGGCACCGCATGAGTCGTGGGAGCACTGTTAAGGGCGAAATAGCTAAATGATGAGCTTGGAGCAAAGAAGTTTTTGTCACCAAATGACAAATCAACTATTTCAAAATCTTTATCGGAATCTATGGTTATAAAAGTGCCCGAGGCAGCCACCAAGACTTGAGATTCAGACAAAGGTTGTATTGAGTTTGGCTTTACTTTGGAAACCAATTGAGTAATATGCTGGAATGATACGGAGTTACTGTTAGGTGCCAGCACCAAGAAGTAAACTATGATTTTTTTGGAGTTGGTGGCAATAAAGAGGAGCTTTCGAGACGAAAGAAAAGTCATGTCGACACACCCTTTAATGTCTAAAATCTGTTGGTACTTTATCCCACCCCGAGAACCCGAAGTATAGCTGTATATAGAAACAGAATCATTGTCTGCTATTGCAACAGCAATTGGGGCACTTTCATTGTCCTTGACAGGGGTTTGATCGTCTGTTATGCTGATATCAATAATGGTTTGAATGGCCAGTGAGGATGCCCCCGAGCCCTTGGTTTTCACAAAAGTAGACTCTAAAGATAGCAGGGGTTTTGAAAAAAGTGATCTGATATCATTGACCAGTCTATGTGATTTCAATGATCGAGTTTTAGCTATATTTTCATCACTATTGGATATATTGGAGGGGTCGGATTCTTGTTCGGATGTGGAGGTGGTAGAATTGCGGTAAATTTGTACTTCTCCTGAAGAAGTTCCCACCCAAACTTCATCCTTTATCTTTCTTAGGGCCGTACATTTCACAGAGCCCAATTCAAGCCTACTTTTAGGCTGTATCACGTCTATATTCATGGGGTTCTGAAGCTAACTCAGAAATATTGAAAGCATTATGCAGGCCACAATCAAGGCAAATTTTAGTGTAACGTTTTTTATTTTTTGTATTTGATGATTTTTTTGGTGATTTTTAAAGGGTTTTTTTTTATATTTATTTGAAATGAAATTTTGCTGCTTTTTGCTGCTTTTTGCTTCTTCTTACTCCTTCAAACAAGTGCCTGGGTCTCTAAATGTCGAGTTTTTATTCAAATTCCATATTTATATGTGATTTTCCGAGTATGGATCTGTTTTTCAGTTTTTTCATCGGTTCAAACCAAGACAATATTGCTATCAATAGATCTTTTATCACTTTACTTGACAATTTAAACATGCCTTATTCGAGCTCAAACAAAATAATTGCTAAACCCTACGACTTTGAAAACAACTTAACCTGTAGTTCTTAGGTTTTAAGTATATTCAAATATAAAAGCGAAGGGTTTTCCAGAAAGTCTTGATTTTTTTCAAGTTTTTCAACACTGCTCCAAAACCGACCTGATTGATTGCAAAATAGATTTTGCAAAACAATCCGAACCACCACGGGTTAATCAAAATTACCATGATTTAATGTGAATAACAATATGGTAAAATTAAAATGATTTTTTGATTATTACAAAGAATAGCTTCATATAATTTATCTACTTGTGATTCCATTTTTTGAACCTGAAAAAATGACTTACATTATGATTTCAATGATTATGTGATTAAACTGTGGTCAAAAAATTAAGAACACCAGTACAATATTTAACTAAACAGTCCATGTCCTTCTTCTTGCCATCATTGATGCGTCCCCAGTTTTCGAGTGCTCGGCTAAGCTCTTCACTGTCAGAGGATTTTAAAACATCTCCATGGTTCTTCAAAAAGACGGCAAAAATGGCCTGAAGCATTTCATAGTTTGTGTTGGATGACAAACCCGAAGTGATGGCAGAAATAAATGTAATGATTTCTTGGTATGGTGGTAACGTATTCAATGATCTAATCTCCAACTCTATGGTCGAAGGAGAAAGTTCAATGAGATACTTCAAGAATTCACCGTATGATTCAGACTCACCTGCCTGTCTGAGAAGCTTTGTAAATTGTGATTCAAAGGAGTAATTACCTCCAGCTTTCAATTTTTGAAGTTTAGATGCTGATTCTTCTTCTTCATTGCCCCTACTTAATTCACCGTTATTTAAAGTGGCTCCTTCTGCAACAGAGGCTCTGTCACCAACCAGTTCACCACTCAAACTTAAGAAGAACGGTGCCTGTTTAGGTTTTTTGGGTGCCTCCTTTGGCTTGTTTCTCTGCTTGATAGTTTCAAGATTCATCAAGGTTTTATATTTTGATCTAGATGGATCGGCACTCAATGTCACCAACTCTTCGTCGATTTGATCAACCTCTTCGAATGTGTCTTGTATGTGCTCCTCTTCATCGTCACTATCTTGTAAAAACCCTTCGATCATGGTCGAACCACCTTCTCCGGATGCATTTGGTAACAAAATATTCGAAAATTCTGCTTCCTCGACATGTCTGGTTGAAATCGGTTTGAATTGAGCTCGGTTTGTCCATAAAAAGACACCATTTCCACTGACATGAGTAGTTGCAATGAAATCACCAATCGGAGAAAACTTCACACAAGTGGCTACCGTTGGCAATCTAACACCATCGATACATCCACCCGTTGGTAAATCCCAAGTTCTCAATGTAGAGTCCAATGCAACGGAAACAATCCAACGACCATCCGAAGAGAAGTCAAATCCAGTAATTCTATTGGTATGTCCATATAGAACTCTGATAATTTTTTGAGTGATTACATCAATAATAACAATACTCAAGTCATCCAAAGCACACGCAATTAAATCAGAGCTTTTGTGATACTTCATGAAAGTAATGGGGGCATCTAATTGAAGCTTACCCAAGAATTTCAGTTGGGAGAAATTGTAGAAACCGACAATTCCATCCAACCCAGTAGAGACCATTTTGCGGTTCATACCATCTATAGCTAACCCAGTTACTGCCTTTTTATGCAACATATACTTTTTACGCAACAAACCGGATTGCAAATTAAATGATCCTATACCTCCGTTGGAAGATCCGACAAGACCAAAATTACCACAATGAGAAATGTTTACACTCTTGACAACACCTCCATCGACGGTACTGAATTGGTGACGACCAACCCTTTTGTTCTTCCCACTCCAGGTTCTGGCGAATGTTTCATCTTTATGGCCAGTGAGAATATTTTCCCAATCGTCTTCTCGAGTCAGAGATGTAGCCATACACACGATTTCTGGGTACTTTTCATGCATATTTTGACCTCCTCTATTCTTCTTGTCAGCTGCGTGCGCCTTTTGAGATAATTCTTGGGATTGTGCATCTTTACGAAGAGAGAATGACCACAAAGAACGATCTCTAGAAGCGGAAAGGATGAAGTGAGATTTCTCAGACAGAGTGAACTCAATTGCCACGGGAGGAGAAGAATGTCCACCTCTTGAACGTAAATGTCTTGGGGGAGGGACCACCAGCAGATTCGAAGTGCTTAAAGATGGGTCAAAAACGTACTCTTTCAATTGGTTATCAGCACCATTTGTGACGATTACAGGCTGACCATTCAAAAATTTGGCATTGGCCACACCTCCGTGCTGTTCCAGGTGAGCATTTTTTAAGATGTGAACTCTGGACTTTTTGTTCAAGTCGTAGAAGAAAAGATCTCCACTAGTCAATGCTGCGACTAAATGTGGAGCACCATCAGTACGGAATGATATCGAAGTGATTTTCGAAGAGGAGGACAGGTTTAAGTTAGTGCTTGCCTGAATTTGCATCAAAATTTTGTTTTTCTTAACGTTGTACAAGTAGACAGTTCCTTGAGAATTACCAACCGCAACGATATCGAGAACTGGAGCGTTTTCGATAGCGCTAATGGAAGATTCGAGGCCAAACAATCCTTCCTTAGTTTTGAGCAAAAGTTTACCAGTTCTAATGTTAAAGACAAACAAATGCTTGGTGGTGGCCACGATGATTTTGTTCAAATAGGTTGCCGGGTGGATCAAGTCGACTATTTCACCATCTAATTTAGTATTAATTGCCGAGATAGTGGTGTACAATTCAGATGGAATCTTAGACAGAGAGTCCAGGGGTCTTTTAAATACATGAACTGTATCTTCATCACAAGCCACGAGGTATTCACCCAACACCAAAAGCTTGGTAATGTTTTTGCTAGAGCCTTCAATTTGAAAAGTCTGAACAAGTTTACCTCTTTTATAGGCACCAATTCCCAGTCCATAAGCAGCGTAGACGTAGTGGAAATGAGTTGCCAATGCTGTGATCTTCTGAGGAGTTTGTTGTTGGGATACAAATAACAAATGAAGGTTAGCTGCATCATATATCTGAAACAACCGACCCACAGAGGTCACGATATAGAATGTCGATCCAAGGGTTCCGACAGCGAAAGGGGTTTCATTGGAGACATTACCAATGACTCTGAAGGGCGAAAAGACCCTTGAAGGCCTCAAAGCTTTGGAAACTGGTTCCTGCTTCTGCCTTTTCACTGCTTCAACCATATTCCCTCAACTTTTGGTCTATAAACACAAGAATATTGTTCTTGAAAAAAGCAGCGATGCGTATGAAATATCCCACCACCAGCTCATCGCGGGTGGAAAATTAAACTGTCTCCCGCATACGAAAGGTCTCCCACTTTATCTGCTACAAATTGCTACAACAAGTGCTCACTTTTGCAGGCCCATCTCCCACATTGGCGCCTCATCGCAGACATCTCTCACATTTGCAGGCTCGATTTTATAGAATTTCACCATTTCAATCCACGTCTTCATTTCGTTCAGTCATTATCTTTGCTATTAAGCTTATCCAAAATGCCTGATAAACGTCCTAATGAGGAAGCCACTATCTCTGAAGAGAAAAAACCTAAACATGATCACGATCATTTTGCCAAAGGTGTATGTCCTATTAAACCCGAATTTATTGTTTCCACTACTGAAGTGCAACCTGAATTCAATGACGATGCTGCTGAAGGTGGAGACCGTGAAAACGAACAACAACTGAACGGTAGTAAAGGCAAAAAGAAGAGAGGCCAAAACAAAAACAGAGATTTGAGACAAAAACATGAAGAAGTGAGACTTTGTTCCTCTTTAATTGATCCTGATTCGGAAAAGGTTTGTCGATTTGGAGCTGAAAATTGTAGATCGACCCACGATATCGAGCTGTACTTGGCTAACAAAACTGCAGACATTGAAGGAGAGTGTCCAGTTTTCAAAGCCATTGGATACTGTCCCGCTGGTTTAAAATGTAGATGGTTGGGTTCTCATTATAACAAAGAAACCAAAAAGCTTATCAAGGATTTGACTCAGATCGAAGCTGCCAAGACCTCCGATTACGAGGTCAACAAAATCACTAATGATGCTAAAATGAGACTTCAAAAGAAGAAATACATTTTTGAAAAGGCAAGTCAATATATTCCATATTTGGATAGTAAAGTCCAACATGATGATGAGTACAAAAAGGCCCAAGAGGCTACTAAAGAGGCTCAGGTCACATACACCGAAGCTCCATTTAAGATTGCCGAAAAGAAGAAGCTCAACTTGCGTGGAGCCAAGATCGTTTCTCCTTTGACCACTGTTGGTAATTTACCATACCGTAGACTCATGAAAACTCTTGGAGCTGATGTTACTTACTCTGAAATGGCACTTGCTTTGCCACTTCTTCAAGCCACTAATGCAGAGTGGGCACTTCCTAAGGCTCATATCTCCGAATACCCCAATTTTGGAGTGCAAATCGCCACTGCCAAGCACTGGGCCGCCGCCAAAGCCGCTGAAGCCATATATAACGAAACCAGTCATGTCGGTGAGCTCAATTTGAATTGTGGATGTCCAATCGATCTTTTGTACAGACAAGGTCAAGGATCTGCGCTTATGGAGCAACCAGCTAGACTTTTACGTATCTTGGAAGGTATGAATGCCTGTTCTGGAGATATTCCAGTGACATTGAAGCTTAGAACTGGAACTAAAGATGGACACTTTATCGCTAAGCAATTGGTGACTAGAGTTCTTTCTCAAGGTAATGTTGCCGCTATTACACTTCATGGTCGTACAAGACAACAGAGATACACTAGAGAAGCTGATTGGAAGTATATTGCTGAAGTTGCCCTGGTTGTTCAAGAGGCTAACATCAAGAAAGAGGATGACAAAGAAACATCCGACATTGCTGCAACCCAATTTGTCGGTAACGGTGATGTTTACAATTTCGAAGACTGGCACAACGCTGTATCAATTCCTGGAGTTGATTCGGTTATGGTTGCCAGAGGAGCTCTTATTAAGCCTTGGATTTTCGAGGAAGTTGAAGCTCAACAATACCTTGACAAATCTGCCTCTGAGAGACTCGAGCAATTACGTACATTTTCTAACTTTGCATTAGAGCATTGGGGGTCCGATGAATACGGTGTTGGATTGGCTCGTCGTTTTATGTGTGAGTTTATCAGTTTCACTCATAGATACATTCCTGTTGGAATTATGGAAAGATTGCCAGCTAAGTTGAACCAACGTCCACCAGTCTGGCAAGGTAGAAATGAACTCGAAACTTTATTGGGCTCGACTGACTACAAGGACTGGATCAAGATCACTGAAATGTTTTTGGGTAAGCCTGGTGACTCTTTCTCGTTTATGCCTAAACACAAGAGCAACCTGTACAAATAGTTATTTAAGAATAGATGGGTATTTAAATGATACTATGATAAGGAGATAATCGAACTAGGCTTATTGATTCTGATTGCATCAAATTTGGAGTATTCTTATGAATAAAATTTTCATATGTTGCAAAGCAAATATGATTTGAGCTTTCGTGAAGTGTTTGATCTACAACTTGTAAAACATCGTATATTTGCGTTATTTTGTCAACGTTCTTCATTTCTTGACATCGGTGTACTCCTTGCTCAAGCTCTTGGCTTGCTCCTTCAAAATGGCCAAGTCTTCATCCTTTTGGGCCAATTGTTCCTTCAAGTCAGCAATGACAGCGGAGTCATTCTTGGAGGAGGACAGGTCACCATTGGTCTTGACAATATCCAACTTGTCTTTGGTGTTAACCAATTCTACCACCAACAGGTAAGTTCTGGTCAAAATCAAGGTCAAAAAGAGGGTGAATCCACAAAGGTACATATTTCTTTGGGCGTAGAATTTACGAGCTTGAACTTCAGAACGATCGGTGAGAACACCAGCACCAGGAAGACCGGTGTTTGCCAGGAACTGGTCCAATTCCTGGGTTACGCTGTAAACACGGTTCATGGAGTCGATAAACAACACAAGCACGAACCCAATGACACATTTAAGTCCCATTTGGAATTGTTCATTACGAAAGGGAGCACTGAATACAGTAAGCACTTTTCTTCTGATTGGACGTGGCAATGGCAACGACAATGTGGTGAAAAAGGCGACCTCGACCACGAGGAGGGCGAAAACGAGATGATAGTACAAAGCCATGGTGTTTATAAGATGAATTGAGGTTGTTCTTTCGGTTCAATTGGTAATAATTGACACGAAGAGTGGCGTTGTCAGTAGTTGAAAAGCAACAAAATTAAATTTGAAAGAAAAAAAAAAAGACGAAAATAAATCTTCGATTTTCCAGGCACCGGATTTGGACCGAAGGTTGCTGCGATAAGCTGAAAGGGGAATGAGTGAGGAGCAACCAAATTGTGAGGTTGGAGATCATAGTGATTGCAGGTTCATGTGTGGATATGTGGGGATGGGGGAGGAAGGGGTGGTAATTATGTGAATAGATTATGATTAATAGAACGAGGAGCAGGGAGGGGAAGAGAAGAGGAGACATTATTCCGAATCAATGTTGAAGGCTTTGAAGATTTTAAAGAACTCGAAGATTTCGAAGATGTTGAAGATGAAGAACATTTTTGAACTCTTGTGACTGGAAACATTGGGGTTACGAAATATATTATTCCGAGGTTCTAACTGAAATATCTATAATTACTATGACATAATTTTTATTATTCTTATTTCCTACATTATGAGTCTCTTTGCTTCGCAAGCTAAAAAAAAATTAAGCTTTGGTATGTGTTGCAGATTTCGATTTATTTAGCTGACGTCATATGGAGCTACTAAAAAAACACTTTAGCTGAAAAATTTCGTTCCGATTCAAATTATGCTTATCATAGTTTTTATATTGAACAATTACCGGTGTGTAGGTAATTGAATGATATTTACTTTGCAAGCTGAAACTTATTTTAAATTTTTAATTATTCATCAGCTTTTTCATTCTTCTACATTACCAAACTACTTGAACATCAGTCAATTAAATTATGTATTTCAATATTTCAATATGAGTTAATGGTAATTATTGTATAGTATAAATGGTCTATTTTTTCAAAAGTTCAAATCCCTAATGATACCTTGATGGTGAAAGTAACCAAAAATGGAAGACTGATGAAGAGCAACAAGTACTGGAAAATTAAACAAACTGCAAGACAATCCATCTGTAAATGATCTTCCAGTTCAGGATCAGTATAAAAGGCTGTGAAATAAACTAAAGCAGTCGCACTGGGCAAGCCAAATTCCAACACACTTACAAATCGTACAAGTCTATCTTCTCCATACCAACCACCTTTGTTGAATCCAGTAGTCAAACCAACTCCAACTATTGGGAGAATTACAAGTCGAAGGAATGTTACCGCAAGTGCCGTTTTCCAGAATCCCTTAGGCATGGCCTTGACTTGTAATCGAGCAATCGTGGCTCCAAGTAAAGTCAATCCTAAAGGAACCGATGCGGCTCCTACGTATGAAGTAAAGTCCATAAGAAATGCCAATGGAGCATCCCCATCTGGGGCCGGATGAATCTGAAACGTCGATGGTCTGACGAATAATGCTTTTAATGGTGGAGACATCGCGATAGCTAATGAAACAATCAATGAGATCGAATTAGGTGCAAGGAAATTTCTTAAGTTTGAAACGAATTTACGCCAAATAGGGGTCTTCCCTTTTTCCGGTTCGTCATGTAAACTGCTTTCTTGGCCATCGCCATTTCTCGATTGCTGTTGAGATGCAGTTTTCTTTAAATTTTGAAACTCGGAGTACTCATTGATAATGTCTCCGATATCTTCAGAACGCATTTTCCGAAGATCTGAATTCCTGGATGATGTTAAATGAAGCTGGTAAAGGTTGGGATGTATTCCTCCTGAAGTAGTGGCCGAAGTGGATCTTTCCAGGGATATAGAGACCCTACGACTGCGTCGGCGAGTGACAGGAAGCCCATCTGAGCCCACTGGATTAGTATAAACTTCATGAATTGAGGGCATGGGATCCAGTGTTAAATGAGTCACTTTGTGGGTTAATGATAATTCAGAATTCTTGCTCAGCGAAGAAGCTATGCTGTGTAAACTAGTTGGTGCTGCTTGAGATTCCGCGACCGACGATGCTAGCGAGGGTACGTCATCATCATCATCATCATCGCCGTGGTCGTTATTGTTATTGCTGCTGTCATTAACAATAGCACTTTCATCGCCGTTAACACCAGGATTATCATGATTATCTTTCTCCTCTTTCCCACTTGATGTGGCTGATGACTCGGTACCTTTTTGCAAGGATTCTTCGTCTTCCGGTTTGGGCAATAATTCATCTCTGAAATCCCATTCTATCAATTGGTACAAACCCAAACTGAATTGAAAGAATACTTGAGCAGCCAAAAAAATACATATGTATGCCACTCCTTTATTACCTTCATCGGCTGTGAAAATATTACCAGCAGAAGATAATGTTTGCATATATGCGATGGGTAAGTCAGAAATATTTGGAAATAATCCGACAGAAATGACCCCTCCAAGCCATCTTTTAGGGGATCTGGTGAGAATGCTGATAACGAAGGCCAAAGAACCTCCTAGGAAGAACAAAAGTGTCCCACTAAAGGCACAAATACCCAAATTTTTGATGTCCGAACTCTTTAAATTGTCGACAATCTTGTTAAAAATCAAACAAGGCATAATTGCTGAAACAACGATATCAGATATGTCTCGTGTAGTTGTCACTGGGAGGATATTCCTCTTTGCGAGTATGAATCCCATACCTATGATGAGATAGATCTTGAAAATGGGCCGAACGGCAGAGTATACCACTTCTCCCAACGTTACTGACATGATTGTTTAAGCGCCGCTTCCTCGGGCCTATCTTTAAGCGATAGCGAAATGAAAAAAAAAAAGAATGGGGGAAAAGTCGCTCTTGATGACTCAAATTGATTCCATAGAACGACAGGATAATGGTTGAAACGATCGTACTTGGTTAGTACGCGATTATGGATTGGATTGAGAAGAAGTTCTGGATTGCTTTCGTGGGTTTTTAGCGGCAATCTGATCTTCAAATTTCAGAAGTATGTAAAGGAATAAAAAATTTGTTAAATAAATATATAAAAATTATGCTTTATGGTGAGAAAGGGCTCTCTTTCTTCGTTCCCCCACTCTCTGGGAAAAGATGTCAAATTTTCCGAAATACTATTCTAAAAATAGTTGATTACAACCATTACGTAGTTCACGTAGTTTGCTGATTGATGAAAGTGATATCACGAGAATGTAATTATTTGTGCTGCCAATGTCTTGAGATTCTTTGTGCCTCAGTTATTTTAAAATAGTGTGGCGTCGCTTACCCCATAGTCCTAAGCAGCTCTTTCGGACTCGGAGTGGGGGAAACACTTCATTTCCCTCACGTCACGTCAAAATTTATTTATGAAAAGCTGGTGCGTATAAAACGGCTTGACTTTGGGCGGGAGTAACCGCATTTTGACATTGCCGTTTCTCCCATCACACGACTAAAAGCCATGCCTGTATCGTGACTCTGTGCTGTTGTCATACCTGGGTAATTATTTTTTTCTTTATTAAATGGCCTGATGTAAACCCTATTGAAGATTGCTGCCAGGGCCCGCACCTAAAGGTACCCCGGGGTGTTTCTGTTTGCAGCCCTGAACGTCGAAAGATGGTTGCGTGTTGAACAATCTCGATGGATGGTTATATGCACACCTGAGATGTACCTTTACACGTACTCACACACGTACTCGCAGCACCTAATTAACGCTTAATTAGGCACGGGGGAGATAACTGCTATCTCATATTGCTAATTATTTAAATGATTAGAAGACGTGGTGGAGCCTAGGGAGGGAGAGTTTAAGTCTGTCAAATATATATTCAAAAAGATATCTCTGATTTAAAATAAATCAAGCGTAGAAGGGGTCTCTTTAAGAGACGATTCCTGGCCTGCAGTAGTGTTCGAAAATGTTTAATCTTTTGTTGCGGAAGAAAGTGTACTTCATTAAATGAGTTTAAAAAAAAAATGGTTGGGTCATGCAAATGAGTGTATAATGAGCGGCCGTAGCGGCTGATGATGGAGGGACCCAAAAAAAATGATGGGTTGAAATGGGACGGGGGATGTGAAGGAGAGTCGTTGAACATTTCGTTATCGTAGTTGTAGTTGTAGTTGTAATTGTAATAACCTCTCTAGGCATTGTTACTCACAACTATTCTCAGCAAACGATTTCTTCTTGGTGACTGAGGTCCACAGACCTTTTGCACTTGCACTATATCTTCGATGAAGCAGATTTTGGCAGAGTCTATGTCGGCCAAAAGGTCTTCTTCTGGGCCCTTTGAATAGGAAACAGAGAAAACTGATTCTGCTAAAGATGAATTGTCATCTGAAAAGTCAAACAGATTGTCTCCATCACTTAATTCCAGGTAATAAGTAGACAGAGGTGAAGATTCATGGGCTGCAAGTGAGGCTTTCTTTGCGACGTTATTCATTTTCTGTTGGAAGCTAATATCGGCTCTGTTGGGAGATCTTTGAGGAATGAAAGTCTCGGTACTCTCGTTGCAGTAAGTGGCAAGGATTTCCTTGATAGTTATGTCTTCTGGTGTCATATTTGATGGTGTTCTCCCTTAAATTAAAAGGTTAAGTTCGGGTCGTTAGGAGGAAAAAATATATTTAAGTAAAGATCGGACAATCTAAAAATAAACGATCAAACACTTGCACCGCAAATATGAAATAAATTTGCTAAACACTGATGTCACTTAGTGAAGGGGGGGGTGTAAGGGGGCCTTTTTATCTGAACACAAACTTCGAAATGGGTTTGGGTTTTTTTTTTCTATCACTGAGTATTATGTCACTCTTATATCTGTTTCAAAATTCCCTCAAACCTTTTAATCTTGTAAGGAAGCAGTCCGATATTTATCTAATTGGGAATGAGCCAGCCTTCTCACAATTAAAGTTTGCGATGGCAACGGTACCTCAAAAAAAAAACAATTTACCGGGAAAAAAAAGACCACACTAGCAACATGATTGTGTTGACGAGGTTTTACAACTGTGTAATTTCACCCTATCAACCTATTAAAAGTTAATTTGGCTGGTGTGAGGTTATTTTGCTTTATCGGTTATATGCGAGTTCTCAAGATATCACTCATTTTTTTTCAAGGGGTACATCATTATACTTCCCAATTAGGAAGTTTCGCTCAAAGATCTCTCCTAGATTCTTTGCATACAAAAGTTGTTTTCTGGAACATTTCACAAGCAATCGCGATTCTTTACATCTCATTAATTTCCTGATATAGTATGAAGTTGATGTTGGGCTCAAAGAAGGGTCCCTTGCAGAATATTATCAGACAAACATTGACGCCAAAGAACCTAGTTTTAAGTGAAGAAGCGCGTTTTTTTTTGGCATTCGGTACCTGTTCTCCGTACATTTCAAAGAGCCTGCTTGTTGAATTAGGAAATGTTCATTGATAATGGTGCATGTGGTGTTGCGCCCACGTTTTGAACTACAATTGAGCTTGAACTTGCTCATGTATACAAATCTTTCACTTCAATATGAATTTGGTCTTATGTGCTTGGAGGATAGAAATTTGAATTCCCACTGCACTGTTGAAGTAGGACCCTGGCAAAGAGAATACCATTTAGGCGAAACATAAAAGTATATCGACCCACAGGTTGTTTTTTTTTAGTGAGGCACAAGTTTTTCTCATATCATTGCAACAACGGAAACTCCATCAACTTCTTTATTATTGACTACTCTGCGGTATTTCTATCCTTTACTGATATATTTAATAACTCTAGCGACGTTGTAATTTCCTTTCTTCCTCACCTTATTCAACTTTGGCTTTTTTAGATGGCGGCTCTTCGTCACTTCCCTCCAGATCAGAAGCATCGGAATCAAATTCTTCAGCGACATCTGAATCAGAGCCGGAATTGAAGTCATCATCAGCACTCTCGTCTTCACCAGCACTACCCATATCAACATCTGCATCATCGTCATCGTCATCGGCTTCATTGATAGCCTTTGCCATCAAAGCCTTTGCAATCTTTTCTTCATTCTTTACCTTTATGCCCTTTTCAGAACAATATTGCTCAAGAGATTGCTGCTCCTCTCTCTCAATGGATCCGAAGGTATGAGAAGCATTCGATCCCTTCAAATTTATTTCAAAGTCAAACGTTCTGGAAGCTGAAACACCACTGGTACCGGTACGCGACATGGTTACACTGCTGATCTCCGAAAATGGAATGTAAACTGTCGGTTTTGTGACGAAAAGAAAGCATCTATCTAATGGGTACAAGTAACCTTCTGATGCTTTTAAAGAACAAGAAATACCTGGTTGTGCATACCTAGATTGGTAGGATCCTGGCACAATCAACCTTCTTTCGGTAAGGCCCTTAAAACAGTGAGACATCGCCAAATGGGTTTGTGCGTCATAAGATTTCTTCAATCTCTCTTTGTACTTTTGTTCATAAACCTCATCAGAAACGTTTAATTCCACTTCAATTTCTTCTTCTCTAGCAAATTGCAATACCAAAAATGGATACCTTGTTTGCCCTTGTCTCAAAGGTGGATCTATTTGCAACACAATCAAATGATGAGTGTCATCTGGCTTGGGGAGCGAAAAGATTCTTTCAATCAGTTTATATTGAATCTTGTAGTCATATGTCTTACCTCTCAATCTCAAAGAGGATGGATACATATCGATATCGTAACGACCTCTTGGTGTGAGGAAGAGAACATCACTGAAAGAAACAATAGCATCGCCTGCAACTTGGCCAATATCGGCTCTTTCTTTAAGCTGTTCGTAGAATACTGTGGCGGCACTGATTTCCTTTTCTTCTTTCTTGTCATCCTTTTTATTTGCATCTCCCTCTTCACCTTCTTCTTCGCCTTGTTCTTCACCTTCTTCCTTGATAGTTTTATTTTCATTCTCCACCGTTCCTGGGATGTAGAAACGCATTTCTACAATTTCATCGCCACCTCTTGTATGTGCGTTATCCAAGTTGAATTCGATGGCCACCTCATTGCGTCCAGTTAAATTGGAGTTGGAAATCTCCTTGTATGGAATTTCAAAGTTTGGCTTATTATTGACTTGAAAGATCAATTCGTTTCTAGCAAAGTCGGTGGTTCCCCAATTCCAACCTCTCAAAGAGTGTTCCTTATGTTCTAATGTAAGGTGGAAGTTACGCTGCAATTCCTGTTTGAGCTTTGTGAAAGCTTCAACTTCAAAGCCATCTAAGCTTACTACACCTTGATTCTTAGTTTGAACTCTCAACTCGTAACCTTTCAGACCTCTAGACCACTGAGCGCTGATGATTTCTTCGCTGGGGAGCAAGAATGGTGCATTATTTGAACCACTTGTGGATTGTGAAGAGGCTTTCCATCCCAAACCCAGGTCGGCAATACGCATACGACCAACTCCCTTGAGCTGGTTGAGATAGATGCGCTCGAAATCGATATTAACCATGATGTTTTCTATTCAAACAACCCGTACTCTTTAGAATATAGCACGCGTAATTTTCAGCGCTTCTGTTTAGAGTGTGTACTGTATATAGAGACAGAGACAGAGAGAGATTTACATACATAAATATAATTCTGTATATAAGTATCAATAGTATGCAGTCCCATGCTCTGGTCATTTTTGCGTCACGTGACTTCGGGTGACTCAAACGCTTCGAGATCAGTAATTTTCCAAAAATCATCAATCCCAACTTATAGATAATGGCAGTTAAAAAGGCAGGTGTTTTAGGAGCTACAGGCTCAGTGGGTCAGAGATTTATTCTTCTCTTGGCAGACCACCCAGATTTCGAAATCCATGCTTTGGGTGCATCTCCTCGTTCCGCAGGTAAGAAGTATAAGGATGCTGTCACTTGGAAACAAACTGATTTGCTTCCTAAAAAGGCTGAAGAAATAGTTGTTACTGAATGTAAACCTGAAGGCGCCTTTGCTGAATGTGATGTTGTGTTTTCTGGACTCGATTCCGACGTTGCAGGTGATGTTGAACAAGCATTTTTGGAAATTGGTGCCGCTGTCATTTCCAACGCTAAAAACAATAGAAGAGGTGTCGATGTACCACTTATCGTTCCTATTGTTAACCCAGAACATTTGTCAGTTGTGGAAAAGAAGGTCCAAGCTAATAAGGCTGCAGGAAAGAAAGAAGGTTTTATCGTTTGTATTTCCAATTGTTCCACTGCTGGTCTTGTTGCCCCATTGAAACCTTTAGTGGAAAAGTATGGTGCCATTGATATGTTGACCGCTACCACTTTACAAGCTATTTCTGGTGCTGGATTCTCCCCAGGTGTTTCCGGAATCGATGTTTTGGACAACATTGTTCCATACATTTCTGGTGAAGAAGAAAAAATGGAATGGGAGACCAAGAAAATCTTGGGTGGTCTTAATGAAGAAGGTACTGAATTCGTTCCAGTTTCCGCTGATAAGATGAAGGTTTCTGCTCAATGTAATCGTGTTGCCGTCAGTGATGGTCACACCGAATGTATTTCTTTCAGATTTGCTCAGCAACCAGCTCCATCTTTGGAAGAAATCAAGCAAACTTTGAGAGATTACCAATGTGATGCCTTCAAGTTGGGTTGTCATTCTGCTCCTAAGCAAACCATTCATGTTTTGGAGGAACAAGATAGACCACAACCAAGATTGGACAGAAACAGAGACGCAGGTTACGGTGTTTCCGTCGGTAGAGTTAGAGAAGATCCAGTATTGGATTTCAAGATGGTGGTATTATCTCACAATACAGTTATTGGTGCTGCTGGTGCTGGTATCTTGATTGCTGAGATTTTGAAGGCTAAGAACGTCATCTGATTGAATTTATAGGGCGTTTTCAAGTTTCTTTAGTACATAAAGCAATTAATTGTAATGTTCATGTAGTTGATGGTCTTTAAGAAGTTCAATCTTTGATGTCATTTACTCGATCGGGCACATTTTATTTGAGTTCCGGAGCTACAAGGTAATGTTCTATTTTATTTTATTTTATTTTATTTTCAGTTTTATTTTAATTTCGAGGGTGCATCATATCAGCTTAAACTCGATGAGCTCTGCTTCCTATTTACAAGCGGTAGATAATGAAGATGTATACGCTCATATACTAGAGGCAAGTACACATGGCGGGGATAATGAACGCAGATTAGGTTACGTGAACCAAAAAGCAGATCATGTGGAAATTGTACTTCCCTTGTCCCAAATAGACCTTCAAATTAGGCAGTCGGTCACGGGATTGTCAGACTCGACTGGTTTCGTATGTTGGAGAGCTGCTCAACACTTTGTTGATTGGATTGTGAGTAGTTCCAGATGTCCATTTTCTTTCAAATCAGAAGATGTTATTGTAGAATTGGGCAGTGGAGTAGGTGCAATAGCTGCTTCTATTTTGGCACCCTCGGTAGCTACTTACATTGCAACCGATCAGCAGCCTTTATTAAAACTTCTTAAAGAAAATTATCAGGAAAATAAGCATTGTCTCAGCTCCAAACCTGCCAATATACATTTTATGGAGTTCGATTGGGAATTTCCTGACCTTGGAGCCTCTGGGGTTAACCATATATTAAAGGGCCGGCCCGTGAATTACGTAATCGCGACCGATACAATTTATAATGAGTACTTAATTGAACCATTTCTTAATTCTATAATAACCATAATGGGTTCTCAAACCCAGGTTCTCATGGCAATTTTCCTTCGTGATGAGGAATTGATTGCCTTATTTTGTGAAAGGGTTCTTTCTAAAGGTCTTATACTATTTTCTGTAAATGAAGCATATCTTAGTGATGAGCTAAAAAACGGTTACATAATTTATAGCATCGTCCGAAAATAGATCTTTTGGGACATATATGAAAAATCGATAAATGTAGATTTACAGCTCCCTGGCTGGAGAAATACTTAAAAAAAAAAACGGAACAATTCTTCAATTACAAGAGATTCCAAAGAATGTATGCAATAAATTAAAACCCATCTCAAGACATTGCAATAACCCTTAATCCTTCCTTAAATTGTCTATCATATTACTTGCGACCCTCGTTTCTCAGCCCGCTGATTTCTGTGCCGCGCGCAATCGCCATACAAAACAAAATTCCCTGCACAAAATTTCGTTCCTCCAGCATTCAAAACCCGGCAATGTTTAGGGGTAACAGCCTGTCAACAATGACATCGGCTCCACCTCAGGCATCTGGACGCTCGGCGAGCCAGTCTCAGAGAAAACGAGGCCCTAGGAAACCCAATTCCCACGAAGGAAATGATTCAGGATTCAATAAGAAGGGCCAAACCGCTAAACTCAACGACGATGGAAGAAGATCAAAGGCGAAAAAGCCATATATACACCAGAATTCTGGATCTCATAGTGATGGGAAACCTCGTAACTCCACAAAGGATGTTTCTGGTACTAATAATAATTCTTTTGCGGTTAAAATAAACTCTGTTCCAACTAAAACTCAATCCAATCGTCAAACCTTTCTGGCTCAAGAGAAGGAAATCACTGGACCTATGCTCAATGATCCTTCAACACTAGGTTTCAAACAGAAAAGGACTCCTGCTATACGTTCAATCCCCAAATATATGATCCAACAGTCAAGATTGTTGGAAACTCCAACATTTACCCAGAACTTATGGGACAAAGAAAATCAGGCGAAAATGCTTTCAATGGAACAACAATTGGGTGGCCTGGACTTTCAAGGCCTCTTTGAGGAATTCCAAAAAATGCGGGAAACAGAAAGACGTAAAATGGAGGAGTTGGGACTTGTGGATGCCGAAAATACTGCCAAAGACCTTAATGATGCTATCTCATTCAAAGGAACTTGTTTAGATATGTGCCCAGTATTTGAAAGAGTTCGAAGAGCTCTCGAAAATAATGTCAAAGCTCTTGAAAAGGATCCCATAACGAAAAAAATTAGCAGAGAACGCGCAGTTAAGGCATTTTCTCGCCCAGCAGCCGGCCAGCCACCGCCTCTCCCATCTGATGTCCGTCCACCCCATGTTTTGTTTGAATCCCTCAATTATTTGGTGGATGATGTCCTCAATAAACTTCCGGAAGCCCACTCGTTTATTTGGGATAGAACAAGATCTATCAGACAAGACTTCACCTACCAAAATTCGTTTGGTCCTGAAGCAATTGATTGTAACGAAAGAATTGTGAGAATCCATTTATGTTGTCTTCATGTTATGGCAGGTAGTGACGTTGAATATCTGCAGCAACAGGAATTGGAACAATTTAATAAGGCCCTTCAGACCTTGTTGGAAATTTACAAGGACGTTCGTAACCATGGTGGAGAAGCGCCAAATGAGGCTGAATTTAGAGCCTATTATTTACTTAGTCACATCAGAGATCCAGAACCTGAGAGGGAACTTCAACAACTTCCAAAGCATATTTTACAGAATGACTGGGTGCAATTGGCCTTGATGTTTAGAAACATTATTTTGCAAAACGACATTGTTGAAAGAGGTTACGACAATACAGTCGGCTCATTGAGCATGTTTGCGGACTTTTTCAAAATCATATACTCAAAAGATATTCCAGTTTTGATGGCATTTTTGTTGGAGACCCATTTCAACGAAATCCGATTTTATGCATTGAAGGCTATTTCTCGTGGTTACCTTTCTAAAGCGAAGCCAATGACTGCATCCCGGCTCCAAACCTTATTGGGCTTTGACTCAATTGAAAAATTAATAGCATTCGTGAAATATTATGAAGTTGATACGATGACAGAAAATGACGGAACCGTCTTGGTGGATTTGTATAACAAGGATAAATCTGGCAATTACAAGCTTAACTCGTTGCACGATAAACCAAAATTAGGACCACCATATTCTTCACAATTGGATGACAATTTTAACATTGGTCAGTTGAACCTTCTAATTAATTCGGGAAAATCCAACGGTCATTTAAAACTTAATGTTTCAAAAATTATAAATCCAGCAAAGAAAGAGTTTCAGTCATCTATTCATTCGGCGGCCTTGCCTGCGCCTCAAGCACCATCGGCTTCATCGAGCAAAACAAATTTTAGTTTCATTACCTCAAACGACACCAAAAGCTGGACTCAAAATGCTACACTTCAGAATGACAATAAGTCGTTACTGCAAAATCCTGTCGATTCTGGTATGACCAAAAATGATATTAATTTACAAAAATCCAAATCTTCTGCTCAGTTGGGGTCTCAGTCAATTACTCAAAAGATGCCCCAGTTCAATTTTGGATCAGCGGATAAACCTTCACAATCTATGACTTTTGGAGGGAATGTCTTGTCTACCTCTATACCTACACAGAGCAAATTTACCTTGCAAACAGAAAAATTGCAAGCAAAGCCACAATCGAATGTGGGGTTTGATCTATCTACAAATCAAAAGCCCACGACATCATTTTCCTTGAAATCAGTTTCCAATGTTGAGACAACGACCCCTAAATTGAATGATGTTCCAAAAATTGTCGAAATCAAAGAAGCTCCAAAGGAAATTATTACCCATTGTAAAAAGCTCGTGGATTCTCCTTTGTATATAGAAGCAGCGAAGCAAGTTTCACTGGAGATTTTGCGAGCTTTTTTCGATAAAGAGTTAACAAAGTTCTTGCCACAACTCAGTATTGATTACAACAAAAGGCTAGCTCAAAAACGCCTAGTTGATGAGTCTTGTCAAAACTTATACCAAAAAATGGTTTCAGATATAGCACAAATGAGATTAATGGAGGTTTATGCTGATGATAGATATAAAGCAACTTTGAGACGCAATTGTATCAAGAAGGTGATTGCAACTGGCTTAAAAAGTATAGAAAAGTTAAAGGTTAAAAAAAGAAAACAAATGGAGCTCTCCCTGGTGGAATTCAATCACACGATTTCTAGGAAAAGGTACAAATCCAGCCAAAGTCCCATTTCACATAAAAAACAAAAAGAGATCATTGAAAACGATCCAATTACTTATATCAACGATAGCAAGAGAGCCGTTGAAACATTATGGCAACCTCTCGATTTGAATGCATTTACTAACAAGCTCTCTAGCAAAATTAAGGTCTCGATCGAATCAAAAGATATCGAGCTTCTATTTTTACTTGCAATTGAGGATTGGTCTAGTGACTATTCCAAATGGTTAAACAGCAAGTTGCTGTTAAGGCCCTTCCCTCAAGAAATGGTATATCGGAATGTGTGTAGAACTGACCATTTAGTCTTAAGTTTTACTTCACTCCCTCCTAGTTATGAGAACAAAGCTTTTTACACAAAGGTTCCATTTGTACTTCTTGAAATAGGAGCTACCAAACCAACAGATGATATACATTCCAAACTACAAACCGATTGTCTTAAGCTTAGAAAGATTGTTCAATTGTTGTCCACTTTTTCATATTATCAGGTTCAAATCGGACTACTTTTTTGGAATGTAAGTGACCAAGCTGTCAAGATGGACGAGGTTCTCTCGTCGTTGAATTTAGAAAAGATTGAAAATAGTAAAGTCATTTCTCAAGTTCACATCTGTGACATGACGCTTGGATTTGAAGAGAATAGCTCTGAATATTTCATCAAGGGTGGATCAATCAATGATAGACTTCAAAATCTTTTTTCAACTTTGCTTAACAATTACAAAGGAGAATATTCTGATAGAGGTAAGAAGAAATTGGAAAAATTTAAGCAGCAATTGCAGAAAAAACAAATTGTGAGTCAGAGACCGGTACGGGAAGCAGCACAAATAATTCAGACAAAGGAAAATGAATTATTGAGAAGAGCCAAAGAGTTGAGAAAATACAATTATTTGTCACGACATGTTGCAAGTGCTGCAAATCTAACCAACAATACTTCTATTATGAATGATAGTACAAAGGAGATGAGTTCAACTTCTTTGAATAATTCCAGTTTCTTTTTCAATAACCGAAACACGGTAAGGCCTTATAATAATAATCATACCACGATCAATGAAAGTACTACATATCCGAATATTTCGATTCTCGGAGGATTTGGTCAAGGAATTGTACAGGAAAGCACGCCTTTTTCATCACCGAAGAAGCCATCATTCAAAGAAAACGCTGCCAAGGGTTCTACCAGTATCCAAGAATTGCGCAATCTCACGCTGGTTGTGAAGAATAAGTATAGACGTTTATAATTAATAGATATATCGAGTAAAAATCGAAATTAAAAAAAATTAGGTTCAACCACTGATTAGATGGAAGAGATAAAAATTTTCGTTCTCGGCGTATGCAAAGAAAAAAATTTTAGGGTCACACACACTTAGACGCCGTGGTTGGGTTGCGGGGGTAGAATTCCGACTGATATTGATATGAATTTGAAACACCTTAAACTTTCCCTCTAAATGAAGTTTAGATCACATATTTTCAACCACGTAGCTGGTTATTATACCCCACCTGCCCCTAAGAATGATTCCCCTCGAGTGCAATTATTCTCGGACAATATTTTCTCGATCTCCCCACACTGTCTGAGGCATCACGTAAGTTTTTTCGTTCCGCCGCCCCCAAACTTTTTATTTTATTTTTCTTTTTAATTTATTTAGGGTCTACGGCTTTCAATCCCCTAGACCCGAAAAAAAAAAAAGAGTTCTAGCCGTTAACGGAGGTGGATCTCTCGGAGAACGGCTAAGCACCACATGAAACAAAGTAGAATCTACAGATCAGTTTGCTAATTAAATGATGTATTTGTATTAATAATTGTAACCTATATATGTTTTTAAACCTTTTCTTATAATGCTATCCCTTAAACCTAACGAAGTACTTCTCCTTTATCCTTTAATAACCGTATTAAAACTCCCCCACTTTGGTGTAAAATGCGACCGTGTTTTATTTTGCAACCGAGATTTTCCTCTTCACTGGTTACTCATTGCCAACCATTTTTGGTAGTTGGATTGAATAAGTTGGTTGTTTCTCATCACGCTCAAGTCATCGTGACTTCTTACGCTGTAGTCTTGTAAAGTCTTAAGGATAGTTGGACCAGCCAGTATCTCTTGATTCTTTGGAGTAGTAAATGATTCACTAGAACCCAAAGTCAAATAATCTGGTTCGGTGGTATAATTGTTGGAGAAGTGAAGGCATGGAGTAGATGCGGTATGAGTGAAGTTGCAGAATGCACATTCATATAAAAGGTAATCAGGGGATGTACCATATTCCATAGGCAGTTCCAAAGGAGATGCAACTAAGGAATCTAATCCGTCATCACCATCAAAAAAAACGTTTTGATGTTCCATAACGTCAAGTTGTTTGCATTCTTCAGAGCAGTACATGGAACCCTGTTCGCAAGGGTTTCCATCCATGATGCATTGATCAAATTCCATTGTAAATATTGAAGTCAAAGTTGGACTGGGTGTAATTGATCTTGTGTGAAGGTCTTTAATTATTTTAGCAGACCTTGATTTATTTATATAAATTCCAAAAAAATTTGCCTTATGAAATCCGTAGTATCTCCGATTGAGACTTCGATCCGAGTGGGTAGATGCGGAGTAAAAAAAATTTGTTTACTCACAATTCTCACGAAAAATTCGTTTAATATATACGATTCCGATAAAAATTTGCTCTGAGGGCGGGTGCGCAAATATGATTCACACTAGTAGTTACAGAATAATTATCTGTAATTGATCACGATGACAAATTTATGCCCTAAATGATGAAGTATTGAGGGCTATTGATGAGGGCTTTTTTTTTCTTGAGCTATTATTGCTTGAAGGTGCAATAGATAAATCCTAAGTTGATTAAGTATGTATTGGAGAAGATTGTATTCTTTAACTCTCTATATATATTTATTATCCTATCTGGGTTGCCATCTGTCAAACTAAAAAATTCTACTGTGTAATTGTGGAACCCAAGCGGTTATGTGGTGGTTGTGGTGGTGGTGGATTTCCACGTGTTTTTTTTTTTTTTTTTCTAGAAGGCACCAGCATTTATTTTTGTTTCTTTCTTACTATCTTTGCGGCTACACAGTATTTGTGGCTCTAAAGCGATCACTTTTTTAGGAAGACAAAAACGTGCGTATGCGCCATTTCACGCGCGCCACACTGGGAAGGTGGATCCTCACTTGGAAAAGATTTTTGCTGGATTACTCATATTTGCGTATGAGTAATAGCTGCTATCTTTGAAACGGCTGATATTGCTATCATTATTTGATGGCCGTTCCGGACTTCCCAGTTTACTTAGATAAGAAATAACTTTTACGATTGTATAACTAATCATTTTTTGCTTTTTTTTCGATGCATACAACATCTGTTGACATGTCCCTTTAACGCATTTTGGTCTTGGTGAATGTTGGCCGACTGACGGGATTTACTTAATTTTGATAGTGAGACGATTTGCGGTTTCGGTAACAGAGAAGAAAAGAGAAGTCGCTGAGACAGTATGGGCTCAGTTTTAACGACTGAAATTGTTTTCATTATATGCTAATCGACACGGTTGTAAATTCCTACAATTGAAGATATTTTAATTTTAGTAAATATTGTGCTATTGATCATATCATTTTCTTGATCGCTTCCCAAAGAGTTCCGGCACACCCATTCCTCTTTCCCCCCTCTCCCCCTCCTTCTCCATATTCTTTAAGAAGGGATAGTTTTTTTTTTTCCACAGCGCTAATAGATTCAAAGTGCGGAAATAATGTACGGATCGAGACTCATCCACCACTATTTCTTCTTAATTATCCCGCTGTGGCAACATTTTACTCGGGCTCTTTATTTCGATAATTCCCACTTTCCACACCGCGACTCCCTTCTCCTATCTCTCTTTTTTTTTTAGGAGGATGTCTGGGTTTTACTCTGTATCCTGCACACACGTTGCACCAACCTATTGAGGAGATCTCAAATTCTTGTTAAAACTTCAAAAACAAAGGCAAATGATCCATTCCTTTTACTTGTTTGACAGACATTGTAATTGTATATACACCCGAGAATGGTCCCCCGTTGATGATGGCTCTATCAATAAATCTAATGACTCTAACGCGTCCAAATTGCTCTTCGGATTGATCTATTCCTTGAAGAATATTCTGTCCAAGTTGGGTACAACTGAGGTTGCCCCAAATCTATTGAAATCATTCGCAACTAAGAATTATCGGATACATTTGTACGAGACAGCATCAGGATTTAGATTCTGTTTAATAAGCGATGTAAAATTGGACAATTTGCAACCTATGTTACATCATATCTACACAGAGATTTTCTTACTGACGGTCGTGTTGAACGGGCTTTCACCGATCGATTTCCAACCGGGGGAAAAGATATCTAATAGTAACTTTATAATCGAGTTGGATTCATTTGTCCAATCTTCGTCCGTTTTCAGTGGATAGGATAACATGATACTGATAGATGGGTCATGGTGAGGCTCAAATATGGCTGAGGTCAAGCATGAAGAATTAATTAGCATATTTCAATTCATTTTGGAAATTTTAGGTTTAAACTGTATAAGATCATAAAATAGATTTACACGGTAAACAATAGTAGACAGAAAGGTGATGATACACGTGAGAGCTTTCGAAAAAAAACTATCTTTTATTTTCGTGTCGCGAGTCTTTACGCCGTGTAGTGAAGAGAATTTGAATTTAACTGTATTAAATGAACAATCGATTAAACAATCAATTAACAATAGTTACCGAAACTGAATATGGACAAATACTCGGGATATCTCAAATTATTCGCTATGGCGTGATACGATTTTAACCCTATCAGTCTAGTTCTTCTGCAATTCTCGAGGCATCGAAAGTCATCTAATGTTTCTCTACCGTTGAATTTGTAGCAAATCTGTATGTCCTTGACCTTCAAACTACCAGGGACTATCTTGAGCTACTACACTCGTACTTGAACATGTCAAACAACCCGTACACCACACCAGTCGTAAATTATGGTGCGCAATGTAAAAATAATCATCATTAATTGAAACCCGAGATTTGCTCCGCCCAAAGGACAACTGCATATATAATTGGACGATAATTCATATCGATACTTTGACGTCGAGTGTGAGACTAAAAGTTATTTAGTCAACAATTGAGCTGAATCAGTTCGCAAATTTTCAATAATACAAAACACGTCTATTGTCCACCATCAATTGCTGCGGACGAGAATATCCCACATATCAATTTAACCAGACTAGTCTTTAATAGAAGAGTCAAAAATTTTTAACAATGCCCTACACATTCAAGACCGATGAAGACAAGATCCTCCTTGCACAGGAGAAGGAGACCGTTTTGAAACGATTCAACAACGAAGTGGCTTGGGCACTTGGCAACACCGCTTATCAAAACATCGTTAATGCCTATCCCGGACGCAGTGCAGTAATTGATATTACCCTTTTGAATGGCCATAAATTATTTAGAGCTGCAATTGGTGATGATACGCAATTAGACAATGAATCTTGGGTTGAAAGAAAACTGAATACAGTAAAAACATACAATCATTCTTCCTTTTACATTGGGGCTAAATTGGCCTTACAGAAAAAGCCTGCATTACCAGAGCAATTTGCTCTGCATGGGGGAAGCTTCCCAATTAGGATTGAAAACTCCGACTTTGTCGTTGCAACTTTGACCATTAGTGGTTTAGCTCAGGAAGAGGATCATCAAATTGCTTACAAGTCTTTAAAAGCATTAGCACTGGAAAAATAACCTCATCGTGTGTAAGATTAATGTAATGCGATAATTTTTATTTTAATTTTAGTAGCTATCAATTACCCTTTTAGGGCGATTGATGGGACATTAGTATTGATAATTTACTTCTTTTAACTACGGCCTTATTGAAAATTTCTCATGTGCCCCAATAAATTGTATCCTTCCACTCTCTACTCCTACTGGTGTATGGAATGCAAATAGTAGTGTGTGGGTGTGGTTTATTTTTGTTTTCCACATTATCACCGGCATTTGCATTAACTGTGTCCTGCAGTACCGCAGCATCAACAGCCCTAGCGATTGTTCCCGCGAACAAAGAGGACATTATAGTACAAGAACAAAAGGAGTCGCGACCATCGCGGTTTTCGCGGTCAAATTCCCTTAGATACTGAACAATAAGTGGTGGTTGTTTATCACTTAGACAAACAATTGCCACTTAACAGAAACAATTGCTTCGCCAATTAAATTCCAACCTTTTGGAGAATGTGATTTCAGACTTTTAATTTAACCCATAACGCTTAATTTTGCCGATAGCCAAGCCTTAAGGCGGTCAAGAAAACGTCATACTAAAATGTTTAATGGGACAAATTTTGCAACCCGAAATAAACCCAACAATGTGACATGTAAGACAAATCACGTAAAAATCAGATCTCATGCATTTCAAGCCCTCAATAATCGATATTTTCGATGAAAAATGCAATATTTTCTTTACTTCATTCGGCGAACAAACAAATTGACATACACGAGCACCCCTATTACAGCTGAAGGCTTCGTATTTCATCATGGGAACTGCATAATTTTTTTCATAATATAATCAAATGCAGTAGAAGGCTTCAAAAAGTCCGCCTGGTTTGATCCATTATTACCATAAATGATTTTCATTACAATAGATTTTCTCGATCAAGCGTAAATATTTTGTCAATCACAAGGAATATGTACCATTTAGAACACGAATCTCGTAAAGCTCCCAATTTGTCTAAGAACGTCCAATAATCCGTATTGTTTAGCCCAGTTCCAAATACAGATTTGATTGATACAATAGATGATTTTTCTTGATCCGGCGAAATATCAAGATCATCTCGTATTTACAGATTCAAGGGTTCGACAACACTTTAAACTGAAAATTTTACCTAGCGAAATTTAACCTTTGGAAATTCAAGTACCTGAAGATCTTAAAAATCGTCTAATTCAAGTACCTTACCGTTGGGCGTTTACTCGCTTACGTTTAAAAAATTCATCGATAATTAAGCCCTCACAAAATCTCCCACTCAATTATATTTAGAATGCTTGTGCTCGCAGAGAAGTTTAAGAACTGCGAAACGTCTTAATTATTATTTTTTTTCATGCTGCTGCATGCGTCTTATTGCTGCTGCTGCTGCATTTTATTTTACTATAGATGTTAGCTATAGTATAGCCAAGAGGGTGCATCTTTCAATTAATATACCCAATGTATATGATTTTCGAAAGGAATTCTCACCTCCTCCGATAGATATAAAAAGATGGCCATTTCCTTCTCTTTAGTTCATCATCCAAAACATGCAGCTCTTAAGGCTTTCATATTCACTCGTTTACTTGATCGCACTCACACTTGCGCAAACCATTACCGGTGACCTCGTCACTAATGGTAATGTTGTGTTCGTTGGCGACACCACTATTGAAAGCGGCGCATCTTGGTCTATTGTCAATGGTCCACTCCAAACTTTTGTTGGAAACCTTTACAACTACGGTTCTTTCTTCGTTTCCTCCAACAACCCAGTTATCTCCTTGACCATTACTTTCCTCGACGCTTTTGAAGAATTCACCAACACTGGTAAGCTTGTCTTCCAATCTACCAACGGTGTCTCCCCTCCAGCTTTCACTCTTTCCAACACTGCTTTTGACAACAGTGGTAGCATCTGGTTCAGTTCTGTTAACAGTTTGTTGAACAACGTTTACAGCATTCTTGCTCCTGTGTGGAACAACCAGGAATCTGGTAACATCTACCTTTACTCCGACGAAAGAGGTGACAACTGTGTCAGCTTGGGTGGTCTTCTCACTACTATTACCAACGACGGTCAAATCTGTTTGGTCAACGAGGCTTGGAAGCAAGCCACCAAGGTCGAAGGTTCCGGTTGTGTTGACGTTGGTGAGAACTCCAACTTGTGGATTGCCAACTCTTTGCTTTCCTGGGACACTGAACAAACCATCAAGCTTTCCTCCTCCACTTCTCAAGTCAGAGTTGAAGCTTTGTCTTTCACTCAAACCTTCACTATTGCTGGTTACGGTAATGGTAACATCGTTGGTCTTTCTTTGCCAGTCACCTCTTTCTCTTACAACAGCGGTACTGGTATCTTGACCTTGACTAACCTCCTCTTGTCTCAGAAATTCAACATTGGTACTGGTTACGACTCGCTGCTTTTCTCCAAGAAGACCGTGAACTATGGTGGACTTATCGGAATTGTCATTAACGGTGGTGTTTCTTACAGCGGTCCAATCCCATCTGGTGCCAACCAAGGAAGCTCATGCAGAGTCTGTGAACCTGTTCCAAGCATCCCAACTGACTCCACCTCCCTGACTGCCAGCTCTTCCACCGCCACTGCTTCCAGCTCTGCTTCCAGCTCTGCTTCTAGCTCTGCTTCTGTTACTGACTCCAGCTCCACTGCTACTGGTGCTTCTTCCACTAACACTAACACTGGTGCTTCTTCCACTAACACTAACACCGGTGCTTCTTCCACCAACACTAACACTGGTGCTTCTTCCACTAACACTAACACCGGTGCTTCTTCCACCAACACTAACACTGGTGCTTCTTCCACCAACACTAACACTGGTGCTTCCTCCACCTACACCGGTTTCTTCTCTTACGCCAACGGTACTATTGGTGCTTCTACTCCTGCTTCTACTACTACTGGTGGTGGTCTCGGTAACGGTAACCCTAACACTTCTGCTACCGCCACTACTACTGGTACTGACAACGGTAACGGTAACGATAACGGTTCTTCTACTGCTACTGGTACTGACAACGGTAACGGTAACGGTTCCAACACTGCCACTGCTACTGGTACTGACAACGGTAACGGTAACGGTTCTAACACAGCCACTGGTACTGACAACGGTAACGGTAACGGTAACGGTTCTAACACTGCCACCGGTACTGACAACGGTAACGGTAATGGTTCTTCTACTGCCACCGGTACTGACAACGGTAACGGTAACGGTTCCAACACTGCCACTGGTACTGACAACGGTAACGGTTCTCAAACCACTGGTTCTGGCTCCGGTAACGGTTCTGGTAACGGTTCCGGATCTGATGACTCTGCTTCCCAGTCCTCCTCCTTGGCTCCTACTTCCACTGAGGGTGCTGACTCCGACAACGGTTCTGGCTCTGGTTCTAACAATGGTACCGGTTCTTCTGCTGGTGCCTCTGCTGAAGCTTCTGGTTCTGACTCTTCTGCTTCCGCTTCCGCTGGTGCTTCTGCTGGTTCTTCCGGTTCTTCTGCATCTGCTGGTGCCTCTGCTGAAGCTTCTGGTTCTGACTCTTCTGCTTCCGCTTCCGCTGGTGCTTCTGCTGGTTCTTCCGGTTCTTCTGCATCTGCTGGTGCCTCTGCTGAAGCTTCTGGTTCTGACTCTTCTGCTTCCGCTTCCGCTGGTGCTTCTGCTGGTTCTTCCGGTTCTTCTGCATCTGCTGGTGCCTCTGCTGAAGCTTCTGGTTCTGACTCTTCTGCTTCCGCTTCCGCTGGTGCTTCTGCTGGTTCTTCCGGTTCTTCTGCATCTGCTGGTGCCTCTGCTGAAGCTTCTGGTTCTGACTCTTCTGCTTCCGCTTCCGCTGGTGCTTCTGCTGGTTCTTCCGGTTCTTCTGCTGAAGCTTCTGCTGCTGCTTCCGCTGGTGCCTCTGCTTCCGGTTCTTCTGCTGAAGCTTCTGCTGCTGCTTCTGCTGAGGCCTCTGCTTCTGGTGCTTCCACCGTTGCTGCCGCTGCCACCTCTGCCGCTGCTGGCTCTGCTAGCGAGAACACCGTTTCCACTTCCACCATGACTGCCACTGCCACCGAGGCCGGCTCTTCCTCATCTGCTACCGGTGCCATCGCTGCCGTGTCTACTGTTGCTAATGGGGCTTCCACTTATGCTGTTCCTATGTTAGCTATCATGCCACTTGTTGCCATGTTGGCTTAAATAACATAAGCAACCTTCGCCATAATAATCAAGTTGCTTCTTGAAGTAACTTATACCTTATTTCGTTCGCTGGATATACAAGCGATTTTTTTTTACACCTTTAATAAATAACGATACCCATCAATATTTTATTGTAATCATGGCTTCTATTTGGTTTTCCTCTTCTTGGTTCCATTGGCTGTAGTAGCTTTTTGTTCTTCTATTTTTGGTTGGATTACCTCAACCACATTAACACCATTGTTCAAGTCCAGCAAGTCGGACGCAAAAAGAACTGATTGAGCCCATCCTGCGTAAGGGCCAAAGAGCTGCTTAAAATGTTCTCTGATTTTACTGTATGTTTCCTTATTTAAGGTCTTTAAATCTCTCTTGCCCTTAAATTTATAGTCTCTGATGGCAATTTGATATACATGGGTATCAACTGGGACAATATCGTGCTTGTCCAAAGCCATTAAACAAATACAATCTGCCACTTTGGGGCCGACTCCACTCAATTGAAGTAAATATTCGTGTGCTTCTTCGTACAGCTTTTTCCGAAGACCTTCTAATTCATATATAGAGAGATCACCCAGAGTTAATTTGACCGCGGTTTGGTAAATGTATTTAGCTCGATAGCCAAAACCTAACAGTCGGAGCTTAGTTTCCACTTTTGACGAATGTGCAAGAGTTTCTGCAGTTGGGAAACTATAGTAATCGACTCCATCGTAGCTATTGATGTATTCACCAAATTCTACGCACAAACTCTCGCACATTTTGGAAATACGCTTGACGTTATTATTCGATGAGCAAATGAACGATACTGTTGTTTCCCATGGGTCTTGACGGAGAATTCTGATGCCTTTGAACTGGGAGAAAGGGCTATGAATGGATGTCTCGAGATTTTTTTTTGGATTCGTCTTGGACTTCTCAGACTTGTTATTGTCCTCTATTTCTTCAACCTCAATCTTAACCTCATGATCAGCTTCATCCACAATATCAATGGCCTTTCTTTTTTTACCGCCACTTTTAAAATTATGGTGTTGAGTGGACCAGTGTTGATAAAGATTTAATAAATCAACCTTGAGGTTGAAATAATCAGCAAAAAATGCTTCTGTTTCTGCGGCGATGGTATCATTTTCTTGTCGGCCCTTCGGTAATAAACTAGCATAGTATAAAGAGGTCTCATCTTGCTTCACAAACACCACGCGGTCTTTTAAGCCCAAGGACCAGACGTTATTGACATTTTTCCAACGGAATGCCTGACCACATCGAAGAACTGTGGAAAGACTAAGCTCTGATACACTCATGGGGACTTTTTTCCATATCATATCGACCGTCATCTTTACAAAATCTGTTAAATCAAGTCTTTGATCTCTCCAGATCTTAGTAACATTTTCTTTTTCGGTCGTGCGTGGTTGCAAAATCTTATCGCGGAATCCGAGCGCGTCTTTTTGATTTAATTTTATTTTTTTTTTCGATTTGCAACTAACAAAATTTTATTTAAAAGGATTTGCAACTAGTCAAATTACGTATAAGGGAGCCCAGTTTATGGGGAATAATATATGGAGGAGTGCCCTGTTTGCTTTAAGAAATTCCCAATTACTGACTATGAGTCTCATGTGAACTCATGTTTGGATTCTCAAGAGGCTTCGCAGCCCCCTGTTGTATCTGAACGAGATGTACTGAGAATTTCTTTCTAAAATAGACCAACCCAGTTGTTCGATGGGGAAGAACAAGATTATTATTCTGAAGATCCAAATTTTCTGCACAATTTCGATAAATATTATGATAAAAATCTACCTATGGAAGATCAGCCACATTACTTTGACGAATATCAAGGTGAGAGTATACATTGTGAACCCAAGTATCCCATAAATTATGGAGAATAAGCGATTGAATTAATCCTAGATGATTTAAAGTTTGTTTGAATAAATACGCGGGAGATCGGTTTGAGCAATTCTCCGGCTTCAAATCTGTTGTGCCTAACAGAGATCTTATTTAGGTAATATTTAGATAGTATTTAACCTGCATGATCTAAAAGCTCATTCTAGTGAGTAATATAAGTAAGTGACTTCTAAGTGTGCAATGAGAAGATATGTACTACATTCGGTTATGGAAAATATGTATTCAGTTCAAGATGCAATGGATATTTTTAAAGATTTCGCTAATGAAAATCTTAATGAGGACTTCGCTATTAATAGCTTAGTTAATGCTAACAGCCTTCAAAGCGATGCCAGTGCCTCCAGTGCACTTGACAGTGGATAAAGAGTTACCGTTGGCAGATGGGCAGGCGTAGAAACCGGTGTTATCGTTGTAGGCAATGTGACCGTCTTTCAAAGTGAAAGTCTTAGAGGCTTGTTGCTTTCCGAATGGGTCAACAAGACCAAATTCACCAGTAGATTGAATGTAAATACCTCTACCATCTTGGTCCTTCAATGAACCGTCAGATTGGAGGTGGAATTCGACATCCTTACCATCGCTTCCACCAACGGAGAAGACGTGTGGGTGAGAGTCAACTTTCTTGATTGGGGAGTTCTGGACGTTGGATCCAGAGTGAATGGCAATGGCACCGAAGGTCTTGCCGTCAGTAGCTTGAGCAGTGGTGGTTGCAGTGGTGGTAGCCTTAGTAGAGGTGGCCTTAGTGGTGGTCTTGGTAACCTGAGTGGTTGGCTTGGCTGATGTGGTTGGCTTAGCAGATGATGATGAGGAGGAAGAGCCTTCGGTCTTCTTGTCGACAACACGCAAGGCAATACCAGTACCAGAGTCACAACGACCGGTGGACAAAACGTAAGCTTTCTTGTCACTGCTTGGGCATGCAATGAAGCTCTCCTTTCCATTATAAACCAAATGGTCATCTTCGATGGAGAACTCATTCAGTTGACGGAAGTCACCGGTTGCGAAACCAACGACGTTGTCATTGTTGAGACCGAGTTTTTGACCATTGAAGGTAAGGGAACCATCATCGCGAAGTAAAAAGTCGCCAGTGTAGTCACCCAGTCCGACGTAAATTGGGTTAGCATCCTTCTTGGAGTAGAGACTGGAATATTGGAACATGGAACCAGAGTGGATAGTGACAATTCCGAACTCAACCGAAGCGGCAGAGGCCAAGGCAGTCAATCCGAGGAGGTTAAAGGTGTTTTGGTATCTCATTGTTGTTTAGTGTTTGTTGTTTTGATGGTGATAATGATTGAAAGATGGGGGAATCATCATGCCCTTATATACTTTGAATTAGCGCCGTGAGACACTATGAGGTTATTGTGCGTAACTTTTTTTTTTCGATGCAACATTCGATGCCGTAGTTATTTTTAACTTTTTTGTTTAATGACATGCATGGAAAACATTGTGCTAAAAATATACCTTCAAAATCTGGGGAAGATCAGTAAGCGGTCATTCGAACAGTAGCGATGGTCGCATCGACGATTTTCGGTTGCATTTTTGCTACAACAAGCCACAGAAAAAGCCGCCAAACTTTAAACTGTATTATCTCATGGTATCAACCTCTGGTGACTTCGTTTGGTTGACTAGACAAACCTTGGTTGATTCGGAATTTGGCATCTCGAGACGTAAAATTTTGTAAGGCCAATATAGGCAGACTTACCTTCGACAATGTTGTATTGAGACCACACAGTTTCAGTGAAACGAGGCTAAAATTAGCATTTCAGGTGTCGTTTGTGTGTTTGTGTTCCCCAGACGAAATTTGAATCCTTTGTGACGTCACAAACGATAGGCTCACCAATTTTTTTCACTGTTTGTATTGCTCGGCATCAAAAATAGAAGGCGAGCGCAATGTGATTTGACAGCAGGTTACGTCATAGATGCATAAAAGTGAGACTTCAACGTTTACCAGTCGGATATTCTCGGCCATCGCCGTGTGACCTAAAGGTTTTTAGCAATTATGACTGTAAGGATACGTATGCCAAGAGATTGTGGGGTGCTACTGATGGGTCATTCGAATACGGGGTACATCTTTCTACTATTATGATGATTTATTAATGTTAGTGCAAAAGCGGGTTTGGTATAACGCCACGAAAAGTGAAAATTTAATTGTCACTCCATGTGTACTTGCTCTTGGCTCTAATAGACTCTCCGTACTTGTGAAAATAGAACGGAACAGGTATCAAAACGCAAGCAAACAAAGCAAGCAAAGTAGTTGCCCAGTGAACGCCCAATCCTTCGTACATTTGTAATCCAAAGAGCGGGAAAGCCCCGGCTAAAATTGATCTAGTAAAAGAATTGGTGGCCATCGCCGAAGCAGTGTAAAGCCTGTAAGCATCCACTGTATAGGCGAATATTCCAATGAAAGCTAATGTCACACCGACCCCATATACCCCCGAGCCAATTATTGGTCCAATCCAATGGCATTGAGGGTATGATGTCCATGCAAGAATAAATAAACCAATTTTGACCTTACCGAACTACTTCGTATACATACAAGAGAGCTATTTAGATTGCAAGACAGATTGGCATGTTCATTATGTAAATCGTCACATTATTTCAATTACTCTCACGAAGACATGCTGTAAAAGTCCGATGAATTTTTCCCAATATAACATGCCTGCAACTATTACCCAATTCGGTGCACAATTTGGAACTTTTTTTTTTACTCGATTTGAGATTCGTTTGCTTTTAGTATTTCTGTAAAACGAAGTATGTGTGGGCGATTTGCTCAGCCATGGTAAGTTTGATTGATCGTCAAACAATGTAGTGTTAATTTGACAATCATACTAATGCATTAGGAATTAGAAGATTTTCCAGAAATATTCAATACAACTGGAGTTAATCATGGCGCATCGGAAGCAGAGTTAAGTCGAACTGGCCCCAATCGATATAGATCTAGCAACTCAACGAACCCTATTCAGAAGCAGAATGATGACACTGATGACAAATCTAGTAATGACTGCGTTACAGAGATTGTGGTCTTGAAACCTCAGCCAGATCAAGTCTTCAAAGCGTCATACAATATACCCCCAACTCGACTGGCGATAATCGTCTTCCAAGCACCGCAACAGCAATTATCAGACTCCCATGCCGATACAAAATTTTGCATAGAGTCGCTGGCTTTTGGTCTTGTCCCAAACTGGGCAAAGCCAACAAATACTCGTCCTGTTCATACTGAGGGTCGATGGGGGGCCCCTTATACTAGAGAATTGCAGCGATACCAAGGCCGTCAATTTAACTGTAGAAAGGAATCGTTGGGCGGCAAGGAAGCATTGCCAACCTGGAAAGCTCACAAAGGCAAATTTAGATGTGTTGTTCCAATCAAGGGATACTTTGAGTGACATAAAGCCACTGCAACAAACGTGGAGAGACACCATATTTCATCTATTCGCTGGAAAGACCCATCATATATTTGGCTGGCTTATTTCCATTATAATATTCATAAAAACGACGAATATTTGTCATCGTTTGCTATTGTGACTGGCCCGGTCAAGCAAAATGATTTGGGAGACTTATCCTGGTTACATGATAGGAAGCCGATCATGCTTACTCCTGGAACTCAAGAGTGCCATGTACCACATACACATCTTTCCATGGGGAAAACGTGCGCGGATGGAAGACAAGCAAAGGGTGTAAATGACAACTGTATATGCAAGGTGTAAGTATGTATCAGGAATGATAGAACATACTGTTGTGGGGTGCATTTTGCCCGCTCAATTCATCCTTTGGATGCCATATATATGCACCCGAATGTTCATAGTCTCCCCCACTATTAAAGCCACTCTTTTTTTTTCAACCCCAAAAAGGAGTAGGATGACAGCATGCTAGACACTATCTTGGACACCAAAAATAAAGAGGCTTATGCTCCGATAGTAGCTCACCCTGTCGGATGTAAAGTAGGACAAGCAAAAAGTGAAGGCGAGGATTTGATAAAACGAGTCACAGCTTCGCCCCAAAAATCCATCACTCTGTTCTTTGCAACTTCAAAACAACCACCAAAAAAGCACAATATCAAAGGAAGCTTCGGAAGCCGATAACAGTAATTTCGATGCATGTAGGGGGTCTCCAGTTGAGAGGAAAAAACTTAACGAATCCCCGGCAGATAGTCTAAAGAAGCTTTTGAAACAAGAGGGGAAGGAGAAGGACTTAAGTTGATTTAGATATCCCTAAAAAAGACGAGAACGAAAGTGATTGCAATTAATTTGATTTCATTATCGGGTTTCTGTAGAATTACTTTTTGTCGCCGGGACAAGAAGAACCAAAAAAAGTGGTCAATTTTATCTTGTTCACATCACCCGCCAATCTCAATTTATCAATTTTACGGCTACGGCAAATTTCTCTACACTAATCCTATCATTCGTCGACCGGATGAGACTTAAGAAAATTCGCTTCTTCCGGATTGGTACAATTTGATGCAAAATAGGGGGTCAAAAGATTTAAGTTTCATCAGATGGTGTATATTTTACTACAAGGCGTCGATCATTCGGGAAATAAGGACCCTGTTGATATGAAAATATGGTTTTATGTAATTTTCACGTGCTGTAAGAGATGCATCAAATTGAGTTTTGATGCTGTATGGAATTTTTGTACATATTGCATGTATAGGAAAACATATTTAATATTTTTATTTTATCTCTATTTATTGAAGTACATTTATTGTAAGAATAATTAATTTTTCTCTTCTTTTTAAATTATTAATTACTTTACATATACCATTAATAATAAAACAACCTTCAGCTTTAAGAGAATTCTGATCTTTTTATTTATCTAAATTAGAACCAATCATTATAGGTATTTCATTTTTGTCATGTAAATTGAATAAGATTTGTATAAGTAGAAAAATCGCAGAGAACGAAAAATTCCGGCCTTGATCAGTGTGGCCAGTGTCTGCAACCTCGGAAACGTGCTTCCTCTTGAGAGCGCGCAATGCAGAAGATGCAGAAGACGCGGTGCTTGTGGAACAATAGACCTCCACTGCATCAATATTAGTGAGTTCATTTATGGAGCCCTTGGCCTTTATCTAAACTCGGAATGTTACTCAGAATCAAATAGTTTATCGTTTGGATAAAATTTCACTTAAAGAATGGTGGCTTTATTTTTTTTCCTAATCACAGTAGAATAAGGTTTAACCTTTCGATACAGCAAGTTGCGAGGCCTCGGCTATTCGCGGTGAGAAAATAATTTTAGGTAAGGACCACGATTTTCACATTACTCTTTTCGGCAAGAAATTTTATCGAGTGAAATGGCTTTAGAGTGTAATTGCGAGCACTAATCTCCTCTGATCAGGATGTCTATATAGGGGATTGCTAGTATCAGACAGCGAAATATTAAGATCATCTAGTATTTACAGATTCGAGGGCTCGACAACATCTTTAAACTGAAAATTTTACGAATGAAATTTAAGCTTTAGAAATTAAAATATACCTAAAGATCTTGAAATTCGCCTAATCCAGGTCCCTTACCTTTAGACGTTTACTCGCTTACGTTTAAAATTTCATCGAGAATTAAGCCCTCACAAAATTTCCCACTCAATTATATTTAGAATGCTATGCTCGCAGAGAAGTTTAAGCACTGCGAAACGTTAATTATTTTTTTTCATGCTGCTGCATGCGCCTTATTGCTGCTGCTGCATTTTATTTTACTATAGACGTTAACTATAGTATGGCCGTATAGCCAAGAGGGTGCATCTTTCAATTAATATACCCAATGTATATGTTTTTCGAAAGGAATTATCACCTCCCCCGATAGATATAAAAAGATGGCCTTTTCCTTTTCTTTAGGTCATCATCCAAAACATGCAGCTTTTAAGGCTTTCATATTCACTCGTTTACTTGATCGCACTCACACTTGCGCAAACCATTACCGGTGACCACGTCACTAATGGTAATGTTGTGTTCGTCGGCGACACCATTATTGAAAGCGGCTCATATTGGTCTATTGTCAATGGTCCACTCCAAACTTTTGTTGGAAACCTTTACAACTACGGTTCTTTCTTCGTTTCCTCCAACAACCCACTTATCTCCTTGACCATTACTTTCCTCGACGCTTTTGAAGAATTCACCAACACTGGTAACCTTGTCTTCCAATCTACCAACGGTATCTCCGCTCCAGTTTACACTCTTACCAACACTGCTTTTGACAACAGTGGTAGCATCTGGTTCAGTTCTGTTAACAGTTTCTTGAACAACGTTTACAGCATTCTTGCTCCACTGTGGAACAACCAGAAATCTGGTAACATCCACTTTTACTCTGACGCAAGAGGTCAAAACTATGTCAGCTTGGGTGGTGTTCTCACTACTATTACCAACGACGGTCAAATCTGTTTGGTCAATGAGGCTTGGAGGCAAGCCACCAAGGTCCAAGGTTCCGGTTGTGTTGACGTTGGTGAGAACTCCAACATGTGGATTGCCAACTCTTTGCTTTCCTGGGACACCAGACAAACCATCAAGCTTTCCTCCTCCACTTCTCAAGTCAGAGTTGAAGCTTTGTCTTTCACTCAAACCTTCACTATTGCTGGTTACGGTAATGGTAATATCGTTGGTCTTTCTTTGCCAGTCACCTCTTACTTTTACAACAGCGGTACTGGTATCTTGACCTTGACAAACCTCCTCTTGTCTCAGAGATTCAACATTGGTACTGGTTACGACTCGCTGCTTTTCTCCAGGAAGACCGTGAACTATGGTGGACTTATCGGAATTGTCATTAACGGTGGTGTTTCTTACAGCGGTCCAATCCCATCTGGTGCCAACCAAGGAAGCTCATGCAGAAGCTGTGAACCTGTTCCAAGCGTCCCAACTGTCCCCACCTCCCTGACTGCCAGCTCTTCCACCGCCACTGCTTCCAGCTCTGCTTCTAGCTCTGCTTCTGTTACTGACTCCAGCTCTTCCACCGCCACTGCTTCCAGCTCCGCTTCTAGTTCTGCTTCTAGCTCCGCTTCTGTTACTGACTCCAGCTCCACTGCTACTGGTGCTTCTTCCACTGACACTAACACCGGTGCTTCTTCCACCAACACTAACACTGGTGCTTCTTCCACCAACACTAACACCGGTGCTTCTTCCACTAACACTAACACTGGTGCTTCTTCCACTAACTCTAACACTGGTGCTTCTTCCACTGACACTAACACTGGTGCTTCCTCCACCTACACCGGTTTCTCCTCTTGGGCCAACAGTACTACTGACGCTTCTACGCCTGCTTCTACTACTACTGCCACTACTACTGGTACTGACAACGGTAACGGTTCCAACACTGCCACTACTACCGGTACTGACAACGGTAACGGTTCTAACACTGCCACTACTACTGGTACTGACAACGGTAACGGTTCCAACACTGCCACTACTACCGGTACTGACAACGGTAACGGTTCCAACACTGCCACTACTACCGGTACTGACAACGGTAACGGTTCTAACACTGCCACTACTACTGGTACTGACAACGGTAACGGTTCCAACACTGCCACTACTACCGGTACTGACAACGGTAACGGTAACGGTTCTTCTACTGCCACCGGCACTGACAACGGTAACGGTAACGGTTCTTCTACTGCCACCGGCACTGACAACGGTAACGGTAACGGTTCTTCTACTGCCACCGGCACTGACAACGGTAACGGTAACGGTTCTTCTACTGCCACCGGTACTGACAACGGTAACGGTTCCAACACTGCCACTACTACCGGTACTGACAACGGTAACGGTAACGGTTCTTCTACTGCCACCGGCACTGACAACGGCAACGGTAACGGTTCCAACACTGCCACTGGTACTGACAACGGTAACGGTTCTCAAACCACTGGTTCTGGCTCCGGTAACGGTTCTGGTAACGGCAACGGTTCCAACACTGCCACTGGTACTGACAACGGTAACGGTTCTCAAACCACTGGTTCTGGCTCCGGTAACGGTTCTGGTAACGGTTCCGGATCTGATGACTCTGCTTCCCAGTCCTCCTCCTTGGCTCCTACTTCCACTGAGGGTGCTGACTCCGACAACGGTTCTGGCTCTGGTTCTAACAATGGTACCGGTTCTTCTGCTGGTGCCTCTGCTGAAGCTTCTGGTTCTGACTCTTCTGCTTCCGCTTCCGCTGGTGCTTCTGCTGGTTCTTCCGGCTCTTCTGCATCTGCTGGTGCCTCTGCCGGTGCCTCTGCTTCCGGTTCTTCTGCTGAAGCTTCTGCTTCTGCTTCTGCTGCTGCTTCTGCTTCTGCTTCTGCTGCTGCTTCTGCTTCTGCTGCTTCCACCGAGGCCGGCTCTTCCTCATCTGCTACCGGTGCCATCGCTGCCGTGTCTACTGTTGCTAATGGGGCTTCCACTTATGCTGTTCCTATGTTAGCTATCATGCCACTTGTTGCCATGTTGGCTTAAATAACATAAGCAACCTTCGCCATAATAATCAAGTTGCTTCTTGAAGTAACTTATACTTATTTCGTTCGCTGGATATACAAGCGATTTTTTTCTCACCTTTGATAAATAACGATACCCATCAATAAGTAACTTATACCTTATTTCGTTCGCTGGATGTACAAGCGATCTTTTTTACACCTTTGATAAATAAAGATACCCATCAATATTTTATTGTAATCATGGCTTCTATTTGGTTTTCCTCTTCTTGGTTCCATTGGCTGTGGTAGCTTTTTGTTCTTCTATTTTTGGTTGGATTACCTCAACCACATTAACACCATTGTTCAAGTCCAGCAAGTCGGACGCAAAAAGAACTGATTGAGCCCATCCTGCGTAAGGGCCAAAGAGCTGCTTAAAATGTTCTCTGATTTTACTGTATGTTTCCTTATTTAAGGTCTTTAAATCTCTCTTGCCCTTAAATTTATAGTCTCTGATGGCAATTTGATATACATGGGTATCAACTGGGACAATATCGTGCTTGTCCAAAGCCATTAAACAAATACAATCTGCCACTTTGGGGCCGACTCCACTCAATTGAAGTAAATATTCGTGTGCTTCTTCGTACAGCTTTTTCCGAAGACCTTCTAATTCATATATAGAGAGATCACCCAGAGTTAATTTGACCGCGGTTTGGTAAATGTATTTAGCTCGATAGCCAAAACCTAACAGTCGGAGCTTAGTTTCCACTTTTGACGAATGTGCAAGAGTTTCTGCAGTTGGGAAACTATAGTAATCGACTCCATCGTAGCTATTGATGTATTCACCAAATTCTACGCACAAACTCTCGCACATTTTGGAAATACGCTTGACGTTATTATTCGATGAGCAAATGAACGATACTGTTGTTTCCCATGGGTCTTGACGGAGAATTCTGATGCCTTTGAACTGGGAGAAAGGGCTATGAATGGATGTCTCGAGATTTTTTTTTGGATTCGTCTTGGACTTCTCAGACTTGTTATTGTCCTCTATTTCTTCAACCTCAATCTTAACCTCATGATCAGCTTCATCCACAATATCAATGGCCTTTCTTTTTTTACCGCCACTTTTAAAATTATGGTGTTGAGTGGACCAGTGTTGATAAAGATTTAATAAATCAACCTTGAGGTTGAAATAATCAGCAAAAAATGCTTCTGTTTCTGCGGCGATGGTATCATTTTCTTGTCGGCCCTTCGGTAATAAACTAGCATAGTATAAAGAGGTCTCATCTTGCTTCACAAACACCACGCGGTCTTTTAAGCCCAAGGACCAGACGTTATTGACATTTTTCCAACGGAATGCCTGACCACATCGAAGAACTGTGGAAAGACTAAGCTCTGATACACTCATGGGGACTTTTTTCCATATCATATCGACCGTCATCTTTACAAAATCTGTTAAATCAAGTCTTTGATCTCTCCAGATCTTAGTAACATTTTCTTTTTCGGTCGTGCGTGGTTGCAAAATCTTATCGCGGAATCCGAGCGCGTCTTTTTGATTTAATTTTATTTTTTTTTTCGATTTGCAACTAACAAAATTTTATTTAAAAGGATTTGCAACTAGTCAAATTACGTATAAGGGAGCCCAGTTTATGGGGAATAATATATGGAGGAGTGCCCTGTTTGCTTTAAGAAATTCCCAATTACTGACTATGAGTCTCATGTGAACTCATGTTTGGATTCTCAAGAGGCTTCGCAGCCCCCTGTTGTATCTGAACGAGATGTACTGATTGGTGGCGGCTCTTCTAATCGAAATGCTTTTGCTCTGTTGGGACTCCAAATGGATAAGAAGAAACCTAATATGAAGACAAAATCAAGTAAGACGCTGCTTCATTTAACCAGCATGATTGTTGCCGAGAAAAAGCGTAGTTTCAAGTCATTCCAAGAAAGAGAAGATGACGATTCTGTCTCCATCCCTGTTCCTGACTCTGTCTCTCGAAGAACATCAGACTCCCGAACAAAATCACGCACTCTTATGGTGAAAGAGAAAGAGCAGCCCCAAAAAAGGACGAAAATAGACTCCAAAGACAAAGCTGATGATACCCCAGTAGTCAAGAGAGAATCGCTGGCCGATCATCTGACGACCGTGGTTCTGTCTCAGGAATCATCTCCCGAAAGAACAATTACTACACAACTGAACCAATTAAAGCATCCCGCAGAAGATATAGCCAAGCTTAAACGAGAAGCCCATATTCCCCTTGCACAAAGACTAAGACCAGACTCCTTAGATGATATATTTGGTCAGGAAAAACTTATTGGACCAAATGGGATCCTCAGAAATATGATAGAAGCAGACAACATCCCTTCAACAATTCTCTGGGGTCTGCCCGGGGTTGGGAAAACCACTTTAGCACGTATTATTTCTAAAATGACTAAATCAAAATTTATAGAGGTATCTGCAGTTGAAACAAATACCAAACAGTTGAAAGAGATATTTGCCAACGCTGAAAACGAAAAACGATTGACGAGTCGTCGAACTATTGTGTTCGTCGATGAAATTCATCGCTTCAACAAGGCCATACAAGATCTCTTTCTTCCAGTCTTAGAGAAAGGCACAATCACCGTTATTGGTGCAACCACAGAAAATCCGAGTTTCACTCTTCGTAATGCATTGTTATCCAGAATGCACACTTTCACTTTAGAACCTTTAACTCTGGAAGCAGAGGTGAAAGTTATCTTGAGAGGATTGCGTCTTTTAAATAGAACTCGAATTTTGGTCCACAAATTACATCTCATTGATCTCAATAAAGAATCGGTGGACTATATAGCCAGTTTGAGCTCTGGTGACTCTAGAGTGGCATTGAATATTCTAGAATCAATCCATGCTTATTTATCGGGGGTCAAATACTCGCATTTCAATAGTTATGAGGATGCAGAGAAGGGTATAAAAATTCCCGAAAAAGTGGGTGTCATTAAGATCACTCTAGAGAATTTAAAGCCTTTGCTAAGCACCAGAAATTATCACGAAATGTACGACAAAATTGGCGATTCACACTACGATTCGATCTCTGCTTTCCATAAATCAGTCAGAGGTTCGGATCCAGATGCAGCAATGTTTTATCTTGTGAAAATGCTAAGTGGAGGTGAGGATCCAATGTTCATTATACGGCGAATGATAGTAATTGCCAGCGAAGATATAGGGCTAAGAGATCATTCGTGTCTCCCCTTTATGGTAGCCGCCAAGGATGCTATTGAATTTGTCGGCATGCCAGAAGGTGAAATCATTTTAGCTCATTGTGCGTCCAAACTCGCTCGGGCTCCTAAATCCACAAAATCTTACCGGGCGCTACGCAGCACTCAACAGTATTTCGAAGAGCATCCAGAGGTCCGCACGATACCGGTACCATTTCATTTACGTAACGCTCCTACCGGTTTGATGAAGGAAATGGGGTACGGTGAAAATTACAAGTATAATCCAAAATTCAAAATGGGGAAAGTCAAACAGAACTACTTGCCACAACAATTGATTGATGAGGAGGTAAAATTTTATGATCAGGATCACTTCTTGAATGGAAAGGACATTGATCTACCCAAGGAGGCCTTAAAAGCTGCAGAGAGAGAGGAGGAAGACTATAAGGAATTCAAGAAGCTCAGGAAAAAGATTGTTGATGACGAACGCATCGGATACGACGAATTTCTTTCTAAAGTAGATCAACCCCAATTTTTCGATGGAGAAGAACAAGATTATTATTCCGACGATCCAAATTGCCTGCACAATTTTGATCAATCTTATGATGAAAATCTACCTATGGAAGATCAGCCACATTACTTTGACGAATACCAAGGTGAAAGTATGCATTACGAACCCGAATATCCCATAAATTATGGAGAATAAGCGATTGAATTAATCCTAGATGATTCAAAGCTTATTTGATTAAATACGCGGGAGATTGGTTCAAGTAATTCTAGACTGTGAAGACAGTTTTGACAATTTTTGGACTTACGGAACTATAGACAACACTTCGAACACATACAAGAGAGCAATTTAAAATGCAAGACAGATTGGCACGTTCACTGTACGAAGCTTTGCAGATTTCAAATCCTCTCATGAAGGCATGCTATAAATTTGGTGCAACTTAAAAGTCCGACGAATTTTTCCAAATATAACATGCCTGCAACTATTACCCAATTTGGAGCACATTTTGGAACTTTTTTTTTTTTACTCGATTTGAGATTCGTTTGCTTTTAGTATTTCTGTAAAACGAAGTATGTGTGGGCGATTTGCTCAGCCAGTGGTAAGTTTGATTGATCGTTAAATCATGTATTGGTAATTTGACAATCATACTAATGCATTAGGAATTAGAAGATTTTCCAGAAATATTCAATACAACTGCAGTTAATCATGGCGCATCGGAAGCAGAGTTAAGTCGAACTGGCCCTAATCGATATAGATCTAGCAACTCAACGAACCCTATTCAGAAGCAGAATGATGACACTGATGACAAATCTAGTAATGACTGCGTTACAGAGATTGTGGTCTTGAAACCTCAGCCAGATCAAGTCTTCAAAGCGTCATACAATATACCCCCAACTCGACTGGCGATAATCGTCTTCCAAGCACCGCAACAGCAATTATCAGACTCCCATGCCGATACAAAATTTTGCATAGAGTCGCTGGCTTTTGGTCTTGTCCCAAACTGGGCAAAGCCAACAAATACTCGTCCTGTTCATACTGAGGGTCGATGGGGGGCCCCTTATACTAGAGAATTGCAGCGATACCAAGGCCGTCAATTTAACTGTAGAAAGGAATCGTTGGGCGGCAAGGAAGCATTGCCAACCTGGAAAGCTCACAAAGGCAAATTTAGATGTGTTGTTCCAATCAAGGGATACTTTGAGTGGCATAAAGCCACTGCAACAAACGTGGAGAAGACACCATATTTCATCTATTCGCTGGAAAGACCCATAATCTATTTGGCTGGCTTATATTCACACAATCTCCATTATCATATTCATAAAAACGACGAATATTTGTCATCGTTTGCTATTGTGACGGGTCCGGCGAAGCAAAATGATTTGGGAGACTTATCCTGGTTACACGATAGGAAGCCGATCATGCTTACTCCTGGAACTCAAGAGTGGTTTGATTGGCTTAACCCCGAAAAGGAATGGGATGACAGCATGCTAGATTCTATCTTGGACACCGAAAACAATGAGGCTTATGCTCTGATAGTAGCACATCCTGTCGGACGTAAAGTTGGACAAGCAAAAAGCGAAGGCGAGGATTTGATAAAACGAGTCACAGCGTCACCCCAAAAATCCATCACTCTGTTCTTTGCAACTTCAAAACAACCACCAAAAAAGCACAACATCAAAGCTGAAGCTTCGGAAGCCGATTGCAGTAATTTCGATGCATTTAGGGGGTCTCCAGTCAAGAGGAAAAAACTTAACGAATCCCCGGCAGATAGTCTAAAGAAACTTTTGAAAAAAGAGGGGAAGGACAAGGAGTCGAAATGATATAGATATCCCTGAAAAACGAAAACAGCAGTAATTGCAATTAATTTGAATTCATGTTCAGGTTTTTGTAGAATTACTCTTCTTTGCCAGGGCAAGAAGAACCAAAAATAGGTGTTCAGGTTTATCTTAAGCACATCACCCGCCGATTTCGATTCGTCAATTTTACGGCTACGGCAAATTCTCCTACACTAACCATGTCATTCGTTCATCGACGGAGTTTTTAGAAAATTCAAGTCAAATCTTGCTAAGCTTTCCCTGTTGACCTAGAAAAATGTTGGCTTTAACTATAAACATTGGCGCTTAGATCCGATGATCCATTACTCGACCGATCAGATCTTAAACTCAATTCCTGTTAAACCTTTAGCCGCCGTGCTGCATGATATTACTAGTTTCTGCTAATGTCTTTTAGTCCGCCCGCATCAATAAATCACCCCGCCGCCTTATTAATGAGATAATATTGGGCTTGTTCCGGATTGGCACAGTCGGAGGGAAAGTAGGGGGTCGGAAGATTTAAGTTTCATCAGATGGTGTATATTTTACTACGAGGCGTCAATCATTCGGGAAATGAGGACCCTGTTGATAGGAAATATGGTTTAATGTTAGTTTCACGTGCTGTAAGAGATGCATCAAATTGAATTTTGATGCTGTATGGAATTCTTGTGTAAGTAGAATAATCGCAGAGTACGAAAAATTCCGGCCTTGACCAGTGTAGCCACCGTGTCTGCAACCTCGGAGACGTGCGTCCTCTAGAGAACGGGCAATGCAGAAGATGCAGAAGATGCAGCGCTTATGGAACAACGGACCTCCATTGCATTAATATTAGTGAGATCATTAATGGAGCCCTTGGCCCTTATCTAAACTCGGAATGCTACTCAAGATCAAATAGTTTATCAGTTGAATAGGATTTCCCCTAACGTAAGTGGTTTTTTTTTTTTTGCCTCTAGTCACAGTAGAATTAGGTTTAACCATAACCCTTTAGATACAGCATGTTGCGGAGCCTCTGCTATTCGGGATGAAAAAATAATTTTAGGTAAGGGCCACGACTATTATTTTTTACATTACTCTTTTTGACGAGAAATTTTATCGAGTGAAATGGCTTCATAGTGTAGTTGCGAGCACTAATTTCCTCTGATCAGGATATCTATAGGGGATTGCAAGTATCGGAATTCCATCAATACATTAAATGGCTATATTGGGTCATAATTCGATATATTTGTGTTAGTAGGTGATGTGCTTCTGCATGAGACTCTTTTAAGATCGGGCCTGTTGAAATTGGCGGTGTTCCAGTTTGGTAACTGCAGCCATCTAAAAATTTGGCTTTGCAACCATTTATGAACTCGTTTATAGATGCCCATAGCTTATTTGGAAGATGTTTTGAACCTATTTATTAAAGGTTTTTGGAACACAGAAGTCCGAAAAAGAGCGACTTTTACAAAAATTACTTTAAAACATCATCCAATATCTTTCAAAATCTTTGAAATCTTGACTAGTTGAAAATTCTCTTAAAAAATATTACAAAATCTGACGATGTCCAAACAGTTTTTTCTTGCGAATTCTCGTAAACTAAAACCGCGGTGTTTTAAATACAAAAACAATCCATAGCGATGAGCTCAAATAGGCCCCAATGCTTGGATTTTGGAATTACGATGGGCTATTATGGCATTTGACAGAAGAATCTTTGCATGTTGATGCAATGTTGAGAGTGGTCCAGACGTGTTTTTTTATAATAGACTAGTTTTTTTACCCTCTCTGGTTTGAATATCAATGTCAGCGAAGGCCTGCACTTTTTTTTTGAGAATTATACCATGAATACGAAAAACGTAGGCTGGTTGGTACCACTTAATCCCAATAATTTAGTAAAGATAGAGGTTAGATCAAAATGAAAGATACGTAATTTAACATGTCGCACATCAACATGTTGGACATCCACATTCGGATCGTCAAAGTATGATCTCTAGGTTGCCCACCTTTAGGGTGGACCTCGAAAAAAATGGTACATGCGTACCCCATCCTGTTATGAGGGGTATATTATTCTCTTTTTTTCTCTCCTTCTCTTTTTCTCTCGTGAATATGTGCACTGATTATTGCTGATGCATACTGCACTGCAATGCGGAAGTTGTTGATGTGATGATGTGTGGGAAAGTAGTAGATATCATGGGCTGGACTCTTTACCGACTTCCGCGGTCCTTGAGCACAGCTCGGAAGATTGGCTTATTCTGGCGCCATGGAAAGAATTGTCGGCGCACTCGGCGGAAAAGTAGCTGAGTGTTTTGAACTCGTCGATAGAAGCTTGGAAGGAAGCTTCAACTATACAGATATTTTGAAAGAATAAGACTTAGGGATTTCTTGTTACGCATGGAAACCTTCGCACAAGTATGTGAACAGTGTTTGGTGAGGCAGGTCAACGCAAGTGGGGTACTAAATTTGGAATGATAAGCATTAGAAGAAATCGAAAAAAAAAAAACAACATTGCCTATGGATCAAAAATGAAGGCTGGTAACAAGGTTTAGGGATAAAATGCCAGAGACGATACCAGGGACGATAAAGAGATTATTAGAGCTCTGATAATACGGTTATGGAAAGTTCGGGAGCCGACGGATGAAAGGATCAAAAATAAGAGAAAATAGTTGCCCGTAACAATAGGAGGTAGGTTAACAATAAAAAAGGTGGTGTTAGATTAGCTGCATGAGAAGGAAGAACGAAGCAGGGACTGAGGCTGATGTCGCTTACACGCAATCAGGTGCTCATTGCATAGGCTCGATGATGCGCAAAAATCACTTGTCAACTAGCGACTGCCTATGAATTATCCTTCATGGCCAGCGAGATGCATTGAATTGATTGTTACGGGGAAAAAAAATACTTGTTGAGAGTCGCTTGTGCATATCAAAGTAACAGACTTTTAAAGGCTGCATTTATTGAAGCCGTAAATGATGAAACGACAAGATGTTGGGTTTGAATTTATAATTATTGATGGCTATTATACGATGTTTAATTACTAAATCCAATGAATTCTATTCAACCTGATCAAATTCAATAGCTGTGTAGCTTGCTGCAAGGACAAATATTGCTCTGCACAAATTAGAGTTTGGCCCTTGCATTTAGTATTTTCGAGTTGTTATTTACATTGATTCACGGGTTAAGAGCTTCTGGAAGGATAATTTAACATCGTCAGTTGTTCTATTTTCTTTACGTAAACATTCTTCACATGTTAGATGGTATTATTCACGGGGATAAATTACATTAATATACACGATCAGCGATCATTTACTCGCTGTCTCAGGGTCCAAGATTTAAACTAAGTATAGGTGTGTGTACTCCTTTGGGAGTTATAATCTCTAATGGTGATAAAAATTATTTCAACAATTAATTACACGCCTCCTTTCATGTGATATTCTTTCTCCAGCAAAAATTAATGAGAATATTTGTTCGATTTGTTACCAAGAAGTAAAGCACATATTTCATTTGACTTCAAAATTTCTGGAGTTTTTTTTTTTAATTCTCTAAATTCTCTCTAAAACTCTCTTAACCTGAGCAGATCTCTTTCTTTAGCAAATGTGATAAAATTCCCGCTTGTTTTAAGTAGTTACGCATTCTGCTGATTCTCGACATTCCTCGCAATCTCTTTATGCACGATGAATTTCCCTTTGTTCTTGTGCATCAAAGACTGTCATATGAAATTGTCCCAGCATTAAAATTATTATTACTCACGACACATTTTTCATGTAGTCCCACTATAGGTATTCCTCTGAATTTGGTTGGCGCCGTCATCATGATGATGATGTAATCCTGTCTCCGGAAGACCCGTCAAATTTTGCGGATGCTGGTGGTGAGGTGGAGGTGCTTGAGCTACATAATTCCCTGGGCCTACACCGTTGGCAGCACTGGCAGTAGTAAACCAGTTACCGTGAGAACCATGAGAGAAACTCGAGCGGTTGAATTTCTTACCAAGAGATGAGGGTACATTTCCAGACATCAGCAGAATACTTCCGCCGTTATTAGGTAACCCAGTTCCATCCACTATCGTAGAGCTCATCAGCAGTAAAGAACCGCCCAGGTACTCGCTCAGATTCAGAATCAGACCGTGTTGCTGTTGCGGTTGTTGTTGATAAACCTGTTGGAAATGTTGAGGAAATGGTGGATAATGCTGAAATTGACTTGCATTGTCGAGATACAGCGCTTGTGGAACATTTTGCTGAAGCTGAGGCTGCTGCGAAATTTGATTTCCTTGAGCCGCTACCTGAGGAGCCTGAGAAGGCTGCTGCTGAGGTGGTGGTGGTGGGTACAGATAATTGTTGTAGTAAGATGGATAGTTGTTCTGTTGAGGTTGAGAGTTGAAAGGGTTGATAAAAGTAAGCTCACCAGGTGGAGGAGGCGGCAACATATGTTGTTGTTGTCCCAAACCTTGAGAGGTCGAATCTTCTTCCTTGACCGGATACGGGTTTGGTAGAACATGCATCTGATTGTACTTCTGTTGGGGTAAATACTTGATGTGCTGTTGTTGAGCTATTTGTTGCTGCTGCAAGGTACCGTTTGGAAGGACCAGATTGCCGGCTTGTCCAAGCATACCGGGTCCGGGGGCATGTCCGGGTCTATCGGTGGGTTGTTGGATCTGCAGCATAATCTGGAGCTGATAGTTTGTGTCCAAAAAGTAGTAGGCCTCGTCTTCGATAGGAATTTTCCCACCAAGAGACGATTCCTTCATTGCGGTCCAAAGAGCACTCAGAATGTTAATATCCTTTAAATCAGTGACCAGTGGGCGTTGCAATTTCCCATTCAATACATCGTCTGCATTGTAGTAGGATATCAAGTGAATTGTTTGCTTATTTGCATCGGCAGATTTGTCACCCTTTTTGGCTGCTTGCTTGGCCTGACCGTTTTCCAATGAGTCCAGCTCATCTTTTAATGGTAACGAGAGCAGAAGGGTTTTTTTTATCAAGCCTTGATCTTTGAAGACATACAGCAGTTGCATCATGCCTACAAGTTGCTTGCTGAAATCATCGGGAGCGAACTGAGTTTGGTTTTGTAAAAGTTGTTGAGCCGGAGGCATAAGTTGCTTCAGATCCAAAGAATCATTATCCACCGATGTCTTACGCTTCTTCTTCTTTTTGTCGTCTTTCTCCGAGAGTGAGTTCTTATCGAGCTCACGATAAACGAGGAAACGACCGAGGATTCTAGATGGAGACCATGCTATACCGTCAGTCCATCTTTTAATTCCTGATTCTTCCTCGATGAATACAAAGACATTACCCAGTTTAATCAAGTTTGTACGTTCACGTTCGTGAGGTCGCCTGGGAATAGGTTCAAGTTGTTTTTCAATTACTGCCTGAATTATAAGAAGGGCATCATTGGTCAGACCCACATATCCGTAATATGATGGAGTCACTTTAGATGTAGCCATGATCAAATATTTGCTCAAAGTCCTCTATCTATATTATTCCGAAAATGATCAAAGGCAAGGAAGATATTTCTTTCTCTGAATGGTTTCTTTTCTGGATGAACGGGAATGTAGTAAGTTTGTAACAAAATTGTTTCAGAATCAAGTTAATGGTCTGTGAATTGTTAATCTAAACTTGTTGAATTTTGGCAACACTTTAAGTAAACTGCAAAGATTTCCCAAAAAAAAGGATGAGTTTAAGATTGGTCTTGAATAAGATTCTAGTGGTAACTTCGTTGGACCTTTACGGGTTGCAAAAGTTTATTGTTGCAAAAGGGGGGCGAAAATATGGGACCAATTGACACCAGAAATAGACCAATATAGAACTCGACAAATGGGAATCCGGATAATTATTTCTTATTTAGATAACTTGTGACTCTTGAAGAGCGATGAGGATCTTTCAATAAGGAATATAAACGGTGATCCGGATCAGTTAAGTTTGACTGGAACTTAAAAGAGAAAATAAAACGGATTTTCCAAGGCCAGCAAAGGTAAGGATTAGGGGAAAGGAAAGCGGGTTGCAATGGTTGGATTTAAACCTCAAGGATGTGTACAGTGCTGAAGCAATGTGGGAGGAGTTGTAAGATTCGGGGGGCTTCAAAACTAAGAAGATTCAAGGAGGATTTTCCCAATAATTTGTACCTTTGAATAGCTTTAATTCGATCTAACAAACATTAGATTTAACCGAGAAGGTACAGGTAGATATATGTCCAGAATTGGAGAAGGGAGTGCATAGGTGATGCATCCCAAATTGGAATATCCTGGTGGTGTCGGGGTGGTTTCCCCCTCATAGCGTCTATTGCATGAAGTCGATGTACATGCATGAATTACATGATTTCTAAAAATTCCTTATTTTCTCGGCCCAGATTAAAAAATAATTTATATATTCTGTTATCAGGAATTGGTTTTTTTTTTTAATTGTATTTTTTGTTTTTGTTTTTTGTTTTTTGTTTTTGATTTTTTTGATTTTTTTTATTTCTAATATATATCCATATCCATATTCATATCAATAATCAATGTAAAATCTTTATGTAAGCGGTTAAATTACTGTACACCTCCCCTCCTCTTTGCACATTTATTAAATATGATAAATTGATCTAAATTGATTTAGATTAGATAAATTGTGATTAAGGATTAAAAGGTGAGCAATAACGAACTTTTTTTTACTAGCTCTGATTTTAATAAAGAAACGAGAGTGAAAGTGGATTTAAGAATCAATCAAGAATCGGAAATAAAATTGTAGAATGCAAATGGAATGGAAATGGAAATGGAACTGAAGATGAAAATGTAAATGAAAATGAAAATGTAAATGGACTTGGAAATGGATTAGGAAAATCGAAATGAAAACGAAAATGGAAAATGGAAAATGAATATGAAACATAAAACGATTTGCCTTAGTTCGGCTTATATAGTTTAACGACGATATCGCTCATTATTCGGAAGTCAGTAATCAAACAGATGAAAGAGGGGAAGGAAAATCATGGATATCCGACGGCTACATGGAAATGAATGATAATTTCCAGGGCCCCACGGTTCCGGTACTAATTTTTCAGTGTAACAACAAATTATTATTTATCTACTTTACTGCGAGTCCAGACTGAGTTTGCACCCTCTCGTTACGAATTGATGGTGAGCGCTATGGTGAGAGCACTGTATGCAAGGGGAAGGGAGCCACAAGAGTAAGAACATTCGTTTAAGAAAGGTATATCCTCCTCTACAATATTTTTTCGAAAAAATATTTATTTTTGATTTTAATTTTTGTTGTTTAATTTCTCTCGCTCAATTAAAGAGCTGCTGACGTACATTCCTTGTAATGACACATATATGAAATTTTAAAATAAAAAAGGTCAAGTATCATAATATCATAAAACAAATAAAAATTAATTTAATTTAATAACAAAATTGTTATCCATATTTATTACGAGTGTCCGTCGGTCACGTGTGATCGGCTTTGGTTCTATTTCACTCAACAGTTCCAAATTAAGAACAGTAAGTCCAAATCATGGTCGTGACGAATTGACAATACGAAAACAAAATTTAATGAAGGTATGAATTTTCTCCCACTTTTATACACCCTCTATCTCACTCTCCCTTACCTCTCTCTTTTTCTCCATATTTATCACTCTCCCTTTTGTTTTGTGTTATACTAAGATGGGACATACCTACAAGTCTCCCACTCTAATGTGATTGGTTTATACGCTAGTCTCCCACATATACCGAGACGATTCTGTTGACATAACGTAACACCGACAACATACCGAGATACAGGTAGTCGCCGTGTGCTCCGTTTCATTCGATGTTATTCTCAGTATAATTGGGTATAAAATGTCCTAGTCATATAGCTAATAAAATCATCTTAGAGTACCTCCCATCTTGGGTCACAACATTTTGTCTTCCAAGATCACACGGCTTCACAGTTTCAAATGTTTTTTCCGGGCATTTAAGACCGGTCGCTAATGCGATTGCGGCTGTGGAGGCAACTAAATAACAAAGGGTGGGGTGAATTGGAGGGGGTGTGCGCACGTGACACCCCGCCCTAGCCCCTATCACACGAGACATGCCTCTCTCTCCCTTTTAATATGATCTTCTCCTGTTGAAAGGCCTCCAACTACATGACTGCCACATCTTCGTCTAGTGGACTTGATCTACATCGGCATCTTCCTCCATATAGATCGCTACTAACTCCGCATGCCCGCTATGACTACAGAATCCATAGTTTAGTACCGTTAAATGTATCAGAGCTTTCCTCGATAGCAACAGCATGCTCCAGCCTTGGTAGTACAGGATATGGGACATCAGGGGCTGGAAACTCGGCCAAAATCAAAATGAAGTACAAACTGTTACTAAGTGATGTTAGTAGACGTACCAGTATGATTCTGCTGAAGATAGAAGGCCAATTTCGAGGGGTAACGTCATCTTCTGGCGCTTCAATAAACCCGCAACAACGTCGCTGGAACCCTCCCACAATATCCCGCATAACGCAACTTCCCCCAGAAATGCTCGCGATGATCTTTCTGATGCTAGAGTGGGAGGATTTAAAATGTACTTTACTTGTGTGCCGGAGCTTCTATCTGGTGACTAAACCACTTCTTTACGCCGAAATGAGGTTCACTCTGAGTTATAAATTTCATATGTTTGTCACTTATTTACGTCTCAATCCAGCTGTGGGTCATTATGTCCGTTCCCTTGATCTCCAGGCCTTACACTCATCCGGTTCAAGAATCGATGAAGCTGATGAACTGAGACCTCCCCCCGCACAGGAACAAGACCAACCATTTGCACCCATTCCTGCACCTAACCATACAGACCCCAATGCTGCTTCGATGGCCGTTACTATTGATCCATCAATGCAAGCGGGCTGGAGAGATTGGAAGTTCCGATCAAATCCAGTGTATGCTCCACATGGGCTTATGCTCACTAAAACACTGCTGAATTCTTCCGCAAGCGTACGCCTGTCCGTCTCCACGACATCTTCCTTGACTCGACGCCGCGGTCTTTCTCGTATTTTTACAAAACGGTCTCTGAAGAGTGGAGAGCGTCTTGGTGGACTTAAAAGGCTCAAACCATCAAGACTGTACCTGCCTGGTGGTTCTGTTACTGCTATTGAGGCCAGGAATAGCTTTCTGTCACAAACTCATCAACATCCTTTGGCTAGCCAAAGACGTATCGCAGGTCCTCATCCACCCATGAACAAGCTTTTGCTCAATTACCTGCTGCTGAGAGATGTTCCCGTGGGTGCAGTCTTACACGTTTTGACGCTTTGTCCTAATCTTCAAAAAATTGATTTGGGTAATTTGCTGCTTCTGGTGGATTACGAGGTTGCTCCCGAAGTTGCTGATAGATTTGGCTCCTATGATTTGGTTCATAACTACCCTAGAGATATGTGCTCACGGTTGCGCCAGATATCACACGATCTGCCTGAGATTCGAGCTTCAAATGGGCCAACTGATACTATATCATTACTTCTGTTTTCCCTGATCTCCTCTGCTGCACTGGTGTTGCAAAGGGGAAGTGACGAGGCTATGCAGCCACCACTGGCGGTCTCCTCCCCGAGAAATTATCTGTACCAACTGCTTTTACCGCCATTACCAAAATCAAATCCGTGCACCACTCGTGGTGACAACAAGATTTATCTTCTGGATCTTAATCTTAAGTCAGTCAATCCAAATTACTTGATGCGTGTTCAAGAATCGGAATTACTTACCACTATTCTGAAGCGTCAAAAAAGTTTGGAGTACCTTTCATTTCTGCGAATGATCTGGTTAACGAAACGATTGGTGCAGACACTTTTGAGGGACCTTCTTCACGATGTCCCCATGTGTGCCTCGGACGGCTCTTCAACCGCTAGTGGTGAGACTGAATTGAATTTCAGCCAGAAAAATTTGGTAATTGACTTAACCGACTCTGGGATGTACAAAAACCTTTCGTGGGCGGTTCCCATCGATCTCAATACCAGATCTGGACGACTTTTGGCAAGTCGAATTGTACGTGGTTCACTTCTAGAACCTTTAGAGTACAGAGAGCTTCAAGATCGTCTGAGACGGGGTCGTATAGGTGAAAACTATTGGGGCTCTAGATAAAGTTCACTTACTTACTTCCAAACTTGATCTTTCTATCTAAAAATTCATTGATTATGGCCACAGGGAGTTCATATGTTATTGCATAATTGTATTATTTAGGAGATGTAGTGATGTCTGTGAATGTTTTAGTTTTATACAAAGGTTGGTGTACTATATTTGTGACAAAAAGCTTCACTGTTTTACTACTTAAGCCGCTCACTTATTTGGAAGCTATGATGTCATTTATGTTGCAACGACACGAAGGTAACTTTATGCTCAACTCTGGTCAGAACTCACAAAAGAATTAGTTTAGTTTGCATTTACATCGCCCATGAATATACCATGTTAAAAGCTCTTCGATTAAGCAAGACGACTTTCATGTTGAAATTGTCAATTATTTCGTGTCAGTATTATTGGTGATGCAATCACTATAACAACAGAAGCGATACCGACCTATTGGTAATTCTGAGAATGAAGAGGTCAATCTTTCTTCGCTGTATTGGACCTAAGCTCCAGCCTGAGTACATTTCACAACTTCTGATGCGAAATAACTTATTCTTTATCTAGCATTCACACGCCTTCTTCCTCGCAAAAGCATTCTACTTTTCCACCTTTACACCGTCCCATCGTCTCACCTAATCTTCTCAACATACATTTCTCTACTAAATTCTCTACAATCTCTACTGGGTGTACCAGACGTCAGGTCATCACCGTGTCATGGATCAGCCAAAGGCGACCTCTCAGCGATGGTTTTAGAGCTGGGTTTACTCTCGCCTCGAAAGCAGCCCCCAACTTAGCAGATCGTAAGAACACAGGTCAGCTGGGCAAGCAAAATTCGAGTCTGACTTTTAAAAAAATTCTCGCTGGCATCGCTATATAAGCCAACAAGTCCGGGTAACTCTTTTACCCTTTTTTGATATGCAGTATCTCCACTCTGTGCAGTCGGCTCGCTCCATTTCCAAAGCCGGTGCAAGCAAAGTCACCGTCTTTCCACCGTAAACCCTTGGATTCACCTCAAAACAACAGGCATGTCTGATCTTTCTGCGCAGCTTAACGCCTTTAAGAACAAAATCAGGAATGGTCCGCTGTATACAGCTCCTCGTAGGGCCATTCCAGCCCCTTCACCACCTGTCAGGCTGCCAGAGAAGGCCGAAAAGAAACGGCCCAAGCCTGATTCAGTGGCGGAAGCATTCAAAAGACAGCGTATCCAAAGCCTGAACATGGGTGGATCTCATCTTTCTACTCAGTTGCATCTTGCTGTTGAATATATTAAGCAACAAAATGCACCCGTCAAAGTTCTGAGGCTTCAAGAACATCTTAACTTCGATATTCATCGTACTTTGCTCCCACTCCTCAAAGAAATCGACAGAATTAAGTATGATGCCTCATCTGAAACGTTGGAGTATGTATCATTGCACAATATCCGTTCGCTGGACGATCTTTTGAACTATTTGCGCCTGCAACCCACCTTTAAAGGTGTTTCCGTCAAGGAATTACGAGACGGTTGGAGCGGATGTATGGAAGCAATTACTGAGTTAGAAAGTGAAGGACGGATTCTCGTTCTTCGTACAAAAAAGGAGAATAGTCCACGTTTGATATGGGCCAATTTAGGTGGAGATTTGGGACTTGTAGACGAGGAATTCTGTGAGATGTGGGGAAGCATAAAGATTCCGGAGCGAGATGCTTTGTACCAGGCACTTGTGGACCACCACTTGAAGCCAACTGGTGCTGATCCAATGGAGGTTAAGCGTCGTCCAAAGCAAGAGGAAAAGAAGAAGAAGAAGGCTCGTAGAGGTAAGGTCACGAATACGCATATGAAGGGCATTTTAAAGGACTACTCACAAATGGCATGATGGGGATTGGTCGCGTAAAATGGATATATCAAATAAACAAGGGTTATGGGGAGAAAGTGTAGTCTTTCAATATTGTAGGATTGACCCTAGATCTTAGAGAGTACCATGTAAGTTGAAATGTATTGACTGAAATTTGAGGAGCGGTGGGTCTATAGATTGGAGATTTATCATATTATGGTGTACGGGTGTTTGCATGGCTAAGTAAAATTAAAGAACTTGGAACGGTTCAATTACAGCCAGTGCTTTAACAATAATCAAAGTTGAAAAGCTCCTCACAATTTTTAAACTCATCCTTTTGGTATTGATTACCTATATTCCTCCACATTTATATATTATTATGTTGTCAACTTTTACAATAAAAGATAGAAAATTACATATTTGTGAAAAAAAAGAATGTGATTACTTAGAGCATAGATTATTGAATAGGAGTATAAGAAAGAGTATAGGCAATATAATAAAATGATTAAGACTGCATACTCTCCTCTTGACCTAGACACCGATTGATTAGTTTCTTCAACAATATACTTTCATTTATTGCCAAAAACAATAACCGTCTACCTCTCGTTTGGCTGAAACACCACCAATTCGAAATCTCCTGCATACTGCCTCATCGATTTTTCGAGGCTTTCAGGGTTTCTGAGTTTCGTTAAATCTATAACGCCATGTCTGGTACGTAAGGCCCTGAAACAGCACATAAAACTGGTCTCAAGTCATAGTGACCGCGTGTTTTGAAAATATGAGACCGCTATAAGAAGTATACTAACATTTCAAAGTCGATTTTAACACCGTTGCCACCGAGTTCTGCAACTTCTACTACCAACAGTTTGATTCTGATAGAACCCAACTTGGAAACCTTTACCGGGATCAATCCATGTTGACATTCGAAACTTCTCAACTCCAAGGTGCCAAGGATATTGTTGAAAAGTTAGTGTCTTTGCCTTTCCAGAAGGTTGCTCACAGAATCCTGACTTTGGACGCACAACCAGCCTCTCCTCTGGGAGATATTTTGGTCATGGTGACGGGTGAGCTTCTTATTGATGAAGAGCAAAACGCTCAAAGATACTCCCAGGTATTCCATTTGATCCCAGATGGAAACTCTTACTATGTTTTCAATGATATTTTCAGATTGAACTACTCTTAAATCTGCTAGCTATACCCAGAATACTTTCCACGTTCTGGTGATGTCTTTGATGCCTGCTCACGTCGCTACTATCGATTTGCAACCTACGCCAACTTCTCCTTGTCCTATTCGATCGATTGTTTACAAGGGGTGGAATGAGTAAAAGGCAGCTAATATAGGCTATTCAAAAAATTGTAGAACTGTTTCAATATTGCAAGTAAATAGTTTTGTAAGACTTCGATCAAACTCTTTCCAAACGAGCAATACGGAGGAACACCCCGTCTGTGCTGGTGCACGGGTGTATCATGTGTTTCTCTCAATCTGAATCTCCCACTTAAATCACCTTTTTCCCTCATTAACAAGTTTGACTTTGCACTCCCAGCTATCATTTGTCCCACTTACAATTACTTAACACCCCCCCACATTTTTGCAATTCAAACATTCTCTAACACTAAATGGACCAGCCAACCGTGCCACAAAGGCCCATTAAACTGGGTCTGAAGTCGCCTCAAGCACTGCAGAATATTCCTGAAATTCCAAAGATCCCACTGCGTCCAACAAGAAGAGTAACAAAGCCTGAATCCGATGAATTGGCCACCGATCTGAAAGACAACATACCACTGCCAACAATCGAGCTCAGTCCAAGAGTTTCAGAATCCGAAATCGTGAAATCTACGCCTCAAATTCCCTCCCGACCACAACAGAAGGATCATTCGAATCTGAAGGATTCCTCTAATCCTGTTCCTGTTGTTCCAAGCCGTCCTGAAGCCAACAGACGTCTTCCTGAAGTGCCCAGACGACCCACTAGCGCCAACCGTGCCAAACAAGAGGATAGCAGTCCTGCCATTGAAGTTGATCCGCAAACAGTAAAGGCAAACGAGGAGCTTATTCCTAAGAATGATGAAGCTACTTTATTGCAACAAGATGAAAATTTCGCAGATGTAACCAAAGAAGCTTCTGTGGAGAGTTTGAAAGATGATACTCATGCAGAGAAAGATATTAAAACACTCCAAACTACTCCTAATATGACTGGAAGTGATGGAAATTTAAATACCCCTCGTTCAAATGATACTTTGGAGAAACCATCTGCGGAAGTTTCGGAAGAATCCCAAAAGTCTGCGGAAGACATAAAACTCAAAACAGATGCAGATGAAGATATTTCGAGTGGATTAAACAGCATAAATGAATCTAGCGTTTACAGCCAAGATACAGACCAAGCTGTCGCTTCTGTAAAATCTCTTAAATCTGTTTCTCTTCAAGAAAACCTTGAGACAAGTGATGAAGACGAAGGTAATCAGACACCTGCCACGACCGAAGAGAAAGTTAGTTTTAAAACCGAAGACGACGTTCTGTCAGTATCATCAGCATTTGATGACGATGTAGAGACAGTTCAAGGTGAGATCGTCGAACTGGATACGGCAGCCGATGAATCAAGTATGACCGAAGCTTTAGAGGAGGCAGTGCCGTACACGCTGAATGAATTACCTTCTAAAGCTGTAACCAATCCAGATAAATCAGAGGTTGAAGAACCAACTATTCCTTCTGAAGCATCTGAAGATGCTGAATTATATCGCATCCCTGAGAAGGAGAAGGAGAAGAAGCCAGAAGCTGTCTTACCAAGCATTCCACGAAGACCAACTAAAGATCGAGCTTTGTCGGATTTTAAGACCAGACAAGCAGATCAACCAGCTAAAGAGCTGGCCAAGCCACAAACCAAAGTACCACCACCAAAGCCGAAGAAATTGTCTTCTAAGATTGCTGCTTTCCAAGAAATGTTCAATCAAAAACTTCCTGAAAAACCGCTCCCAGAGGCACGCAAGATTAATGCAGCAAAGAGTGCTCAAGTCTCAGAGGAAGCCGATGTCCCCAAAGATAGCAAAGAAGAGAAGGAAGTAAAGGTTCCCAAAAGGCCCACGAAATTTAGTGGAGAAAGAGCAGCATTTGCTCTGAATCTCCAGGGTATCATGGGTAGAGGCATAGCATTACCAGGAATGGTAAACCCAGCAATGATGCGTAAGACAAATGAAGACGACGAAGAAAGTGCTGAGATTAGTTCTCCAAAAAGTGAGATTACACACACGGTTAGTGACGCCAGAAAAGGTAGAGCCAAGGGACCGAGAGGTAAAAGGTTGCCTAAGGCAGTACTGGAGGCACCAAAAGTGGAGCTGTCGTCGAGATTTACATTGGTCGTTAATAAATTGTGGGATTTTGATGTTCAGAGGGAGGAAGTCGAGCCAAAAGAAGAGTACAAAGATGGGGATAATGATGATAATTTCGTTGACAAGAATTCTACTGAATGCGGTAGTGATTTAACAGAGAAGAAAGACGCCGTTTTAGAGACAGATGTGGATGATACTGCTGAAGTGATGGAACAACCTAATGAGGGCGAGAACGTCCCAGCCCATGATCTTTCTTCGAAGGCTGCTGATGCGGAAGTTGCAGAAATAGCAACTACTTCAGATTATGCGGAAACTGACAAGTTCGTGTCGTCCGAGTTACATGTTTCAGAAAATGACCAAGATTGAACTTTACAATTAGTGAAGCTACGCAATGCACGAATGATATGTAGTATCGTAAAAAAAAGGAAACATGATGTAAATGCTGAATAAATTAATGATAACGTAAAGCTTAAAGGCGATTAATGTAAGCGGATGGTCGTATACGGTAGATTGAACCCAGATATGATGTATCTACGAGGCACTTAATCACGCCGACGTGCAGTCCCATCTTGATATCGGGATTGATATTCGTTGGATGCAAACTCCTGTTCTTTCAGAAGCTGGAGTCTTAAATTCTGCACCCGCTCCTCGATTTCTGCCTCATCTACACCTTCATCTTCAAGCTGATCAAGAAGCTCCGCGCATCTCACTTCTATTATTCGTTTGCGCTCGTGTGCTTGTAATTGTTCGTCTGGCTTTGGTTGCGTTTCCAGTTGTTCCTGATTCTGGTTTTTTCTGCTTTCATAAAAGCCAGCCGCTTTGACTCCAGCAGCACCGCTATTCTTCAGAACATGGCCCAGGGTCCCAGAACCACGGGCTGTCGAGAGTCCAACTCTATTGTACGACATAAATAAGCTATCGGGTATTGAAATATTCAATAAATATTAAACAAATTATTATTAAATAAATACCAAATAATAAAGAATACATTTTTCGATCAAAATTCTGTATGGACTGCATAAAGTCCTCGATTTCAACAGCGGCGTTTCTCTTAATTGTGCAACATAAGATGGTGAGACTTAGCAGAAGTATATGGCGTACCTTGACGGCGTCTGTGCTTGTAATTGTGGTCGTATACACACTTCGGCAACTTTTAAGCGATGGTGCTACTTTGAACGTGCAAGACGGCCTGCAGAAGCCAAATCTCATGCATCCACCAAAGATCTCTCCAAATCACAAATTTTGGCAAGATGTATTTAAAGTCCTTGGAAAAGGACTGCCTAATGTGCCACAAGGGAGTATTGATACACAAGAAGTCAGCACTGTTGACAAGTCTTTGGTTAAATCACGCGAAAACCTTCTTTCGAGGGCAAAATTGACCCCACAATACATTGAGGAGTTTTCCAAAAAGCACGCGTACGTGTTAGCCAACATGAAAGATCTTACGTCTGCCGTTTATAAACCTGGCACCAGCGGTGTTGCCATTGTTGGTGGCGGTCGTTTTCTGTGGCTTGCATACCTCTCAATCATGTCGTTGAGAAGCACTGGTCTGACTTTACCGGTCGAAGTAATCTTACCCAAGAAAGCAGACAAGGAAAAAGAAATTGATCTTTGTAACGAGGTCTTCCCCAAGTTGAATGCACACTGTGTAACAATTCCGGATGTATTGGGTCCAAAGGTTATGCTGGAGTGGCATGACAAGTTGCAGAATTATCAGTTCAAAGTTTTGGCACTCATTTGTTCAAGTTTCCAAAATGTGCTTCTTGTGGATGCTGACAATATGATCTTGTCTAATCCTGACAACCTTTTGAGTAGTGATCTATTTGAAAAGTATGGAATGGTGACATGGCCTGACTATTGGGAACGAGTCACCACGCCAATGTTTTACGATATTACAAAGGTGAAGGTCGATACATCTAAACTTGCTCGATACAACAGATTGCCATTGAGCCAGCCATTTGAGGTCAAAGATTCCCTGGAAGTTGTGTACCATGATTTAGATGGTGCCATTCCAAATCTCTCGACGGAATCAGGCCAATTATTGATCAACAAAGCAACCCACTCCAAAACCCTTTTGATGTCGTTGTATTACAATATGTACGGCCCTTTACAGTACTATCGCCTCCTCTCCTTGGGCGAATCCGGCGAAGGAGATAAGGACACATTTGCAGCAGCAGCAGTTGTTTCAGGTCAATCTTACTACCAAGTCAAGCTGTTCATCAAAACTTTTGGATATCATGATGATGTCAACGGTTTCCAAGGTGTTGCCATGGGCCAAAAGAACCCTTTGGAAGATTATGAGAAGTATAGGAAAGTTATGGGTCTGCTTGATGCTAAATTGTCATTAAAGGAACAGCAGTTGTATTTGAAGGAGAAAATTGACTCTGAATTCACAGATAATAATGGCGTCTCTTTGTTTGCGTTGCACTGTAACTATCCCAAATTGGATCCTTTAGATTTGATGCTGAAAGAAGGACTTTATGATAAAGAGAAGCAGCAGTTAAAGTACAAAATGTTTGGTGACTTTCAATTTAAAAAGGAAACGATCGTGGGAGGCAAAAAGTCTTTAGTGGACAAGAACTTTGAACTAGACCAATGGGAAAACATAAAGTTGACACTCTGTGATCAAAAATATAAATTTCCTTACTTCGCCGAAGCAGACATGAAGGAAGTGTGCAATTTTGCAAGGAATCAAGTTTTGCTCTTATCCAGTTCCTAGCTTTAACAAAGAGCTCATAATTACCGTGGTAGTTACTCCATGATGTAATTCAATAATCGATTACTAATAATATTGTTTGTATTGTAGAATCCTCTTTGTTTCCAGATTCATCATTGTAACTTTGATAGGAATATCGATTGAAAGCTCCTACAATTTTGACGGGACTTGTAACACTTCTTCAGAAGCCGACAGTGATAAAGAGACACGGCTTCCATTGAGTTTTTAAAGGTTAACTATTAAAATGGGTTAGATTGTTCACCAACGATGATGCATGGGAGTCGGATGTATCTGGTCACAAGGTCACACTGCATGAAACCAATCGGAAAAGTGACAATAGACTAAAGGGCTGATAAAACTTGGATTATACTACTGGTCAGAACATGTGTTTTTGGTGTCGAAGTTCCAATTCGAATTATAAAATTAAAAATGTGATTCTAAGATTTTCGAATCGCTCAAAAGATATTGATCCTCTGGTTGTCAAAAGCTATCTGAATATAATTTGTAAACGACTTATTGGCTACAAATGTTACTGAAAAAGATAGAGAAAAACTAAGATGAACTAAGTTGCAGTGATTCCCACACTCAACATGTATAGGTATTGTAGCTTTTTTACATACGTACTAAAATTATAAAGTCTGAGAGCTGACATAATTGCTTAAAATACAAATTGTATTTATGTTATGCATATCTTTAACTTCCAGGCCTTCGTTCTCAAAGGCATTCAAACAGTGCTTTCGTTTTTCGTTTTCAAAAGAGAACCCAATAATACATAAGCAAGACTCATTGAGCTGTATCCTCTTGACCGAGATCTGCCATTGTTTTTCCAATTGCTGCGGAATGCAGAAATGCCTAAAGTTCCACCGGGGCATACCATGTGACACCATCGTTCCAAAGCACAAATCAGTAAATCCCTCAGCAACCGCATCAGTACACGTTTTGTCAATTACGGTGCGCAAATAATGGTCCCAAGAAGGAAATATCGCTTGTTTTTCAGGAAATGAAGAAGAGAATACCGCTTAAAGAAGAGTGAATCTAACAGCCGAAGTTATAAAAATTTTCAATACAGTTTAATTGTAATTATAGGGGGTTTGACAATTAATCTGTAACTCAAAAATTAGTCTAATGAGGCTCGAACTCATATTTAACGATTTTCAATCATTCTCACCACAGCATATATTTAGACGAAAGCCTGAGTTAGATGCAAGAATACGAACTTCATTTTCAAGATCAAAATTTTGTTGCAAAATTAGAATAGAGAACCCAAGTTGGAAAGGACAAAATTGGCTACAAGACTTAAAAAAAACTAAACGTATCGCTATGAGAATGAACCTTCGTGCCGAAACATTTTGCTTTGGGCCGTTCCAACAATACTGAAGAAGGTTTTCCAGTGGTTAAAGAGTTTAAAGAGGCCCCTTCAGTCACCCAAAGCTAGCGACTACAACAACTAAAAACCAATGGGGTTTTCTCACCAAACTGACATTGAAAAGTTTCACAGGAAACACTCTGGAGAGTAATTTCTCGCAGACAATCATACAATAGGTAACTACCGGCCCGTATACAGTGTCAGCTATACAATATACAGCTGACATAGTCAGAAATATGAGTATTATAAAAATAGTGGAAAATACCTAGAGCTGGATGTAGTGGAGAATGTCTATTTACCCCATACCTTCGAGATTGTGAAGATTACTAAACCGTAACGATCTGCAGCAAGTAATAGGAAGGTCACCAAATAGCAGACGATTATGGAATATAGAACAATCCGCAATAATTCGGTTGTGAATCGTTTTCGTTCATGGAAAATTGAGTATTTAATCAAGAAGCGAATCTTGGTAAGGGAAAAGAGGGCCTCAAGGTATTTCTCTCCGCTGCACACTCCATTGGTTCTCCCAGAAAGAGTGAAGTTAAGTTAAACGCCTAAATACTAGATCTTTGAGGAGGAATAGCCTTATGAAATCACACAGAAACGACGAACGCTGGACAAGGGAGTTTCTCAAAGCAGGCTTCTTAGACTCAATGAAATTTGTGTATACGAAAGCTTAACAGGTAGTGCAGCCTTGAAAAATAAGGGTTTTGCCAAAAGCATACCAGAGCCATGCCAGAGCCTGATCCATCTACGGAGCGGTGGCGATTTATGTAACTGCAGCAGCTTATGTGGATGATCAGATGTAGCACGAGGAAGGCTCTCTGTAGCATAACTGTAAGTTGGAATCAGATATAAATTGTCTGCAAGACTTAGCGAAGCAAACTACGCCTTGTGATTTCGGTTTTGTAGTGTGATAACACATCAGTTCTCAAGCGGGATGTAGATGACCAGGCAGAGTGGCCCAATCTTTCTCTACTCGACTATGAAAGCGAGCAAAACTGTCAACAACTACCAATTCATAGAGAATATATCTCCCACTGTGGGAACCTCGCATATCTCCAGCAGTTGCTATTAGCCCCCTTGGAGAACAGCTTTTACCGACATTTGCCCATAATTTTAGTGAGAAGCTCTATGATATATTGTTCAAGACTATTGACAAACCGTGGTAAGAATTTTTAGGTTTGTGGATTGCACCCAAAGCCCACCGAGGAAGAGCCGAGCGCTCAGTAGTCAAGGCTTCGTTGAATGTTGGAAACTACAACTAAGACGCATGCATTATGCCTGTAAACGCAAACTTATTGGGCCTAACTTGTCGAAAAGGGGCGAAAGTCTACCGAATCTTTTAACTGCAAGCACTTTGATCGTTTTTCATAACCTCCGAGAAATGAAGCTCTCCGTCTAGAGTTTAGGTATAAGAAGTGGAAAGCTACCTTTGGGGAGTTTATGGATCCTCTTCTGCTCCGAGAAATCGACCATACGTAACACCCGCGGCACATAACGTCCATTGTCGAGTGAATCGAAGTAAACTTCTGATACCAGGTGATTCTTAGTCCTTCTTTCTTGTTCTTCAATGCAGATCTCAGTGCTGGATACTACTTCGTATATTTGACCAGCCGAGCGTTAAAAATACCTTGCTGGAGAGCAGGAAATCAACCAAACCTTGGACGACTCCATACAAGAGCCGTTCACAGCCCAACATCCCAGGTTGAAACGCATTGGGAGTGGATCCGGGTTAATATGTCTATAAGTACTAACGATCTCTCGAACCGTGTGATACCCTTACCTTGCGGTCACATCTGTGCAAAGTGCTATTCTTCGATATTCAAATTAAAACTGATTATAACTAAAAGCTTACGTACCCAAAAGTTTTTGTTCACATTGACCATACGCCCACAAAAGGGAGCCTCAACAACTGTTCTATTCAACCTACTGCATAAGCTCCACGTGGCAATTGAAGTGTTAGATTATCGAAAGCTATTAAAATGGGAAGACATTATTTACGCAATCGATGGGTCAGCGCCAACATCAAGAGAATACGTTCCACGTGGCGGATATTGTGGTAGTTATTCAACGTTCGTTCAATTCAGTGGATGTATAGCTGTTGGCTAACCCACTTAATTTTCAGCGCTTTTCTACTCAACGTGGCTGCGTGAAGCAGTCGTTTTAACTACTTGCGCCTTGTCGTTGTAAGGGTCGAAGTTAGTGACACCTCTTTCAATACTCTAAGGTTACCAATGGAGTTAGCAATTAAAAGTGCAAACAAAGCAAATACAGGCTAGCATTATAAATACATGGCTCAGGAACTCACATCAAGCTGCCATACTAATGGATGTCTACAATTGCCTATGGATTTACGCCTCTAGCCTTTGAATAATAAAAGTCCAACATGAGCGCATCTATGGAAGCACAGAGGAATATTATGGGGAACCGAGGATATATGCCGCACTGAGAGTGGTTACCCCTTGTTTTAACGTCGTTCATATTTCAGCTAGGCGGAATACGGTGTTGAATTGACGGATATAAATTTGAACGTGGTTTGAGGAGGACAAGAGCTCTGTTTTTCGTTCTTCTGACGCTCACCTATTCATTCACAAACACCTTTTTGATGCCGAACATTAGGCAGTCTAAAAAGAAGTTCTTACGATTTTCTTCCTATAATACTCATGTCAAGCATTTTCCTCTTGATTTTGCTACTATGCAGTAGATCAGCCGACCAATGTAAAAGCATCATGCGTCTTATAGGATGGTTTTTGATAGCAGCATTATTCACGGTAGCAATTGCTCGTTCCTCATTGAATGGTTTGTATTACGTCGAGCGCGTCGTAAATCTTGCTGTCTTCTCACTGTCTTCTCAAAGAACACCCCTGATTTATCTCATCAGACTAATCTCGAGTTTGTCCTCGCTGGATTACATGAGGGCTACAGGTGACTTCGTTTATAAGCTTGCGGTGAAAAAGGCGTTTTCTCAAAGTGGCACACAAGGAATTAGCTGCCATGGACTAAATTCTATAGGTTGATATTCGTGACTCGTTTGAAACAGCATGTGAGCGGCTTTGAAGTGTCGGCTCATAGGCTGTAAAGGAAAATATCTACGTAGTTGGGTAGCTGGTTCTCGGTAGCCGCGAGGAGTACTGTTTTCGTATTGTTATGTCTATTTTGAAACAGGCGTTACTCTTCAAAGGTCAAATTATATCTCCCTTTGGTCATGCCATGAACGGAGATCTATAGAAATTCTCACACAGTTTATTCTAGCTTTCATAATTGTGATTAATTGAAATCCTCACTTAACAAAATTGCATTGTACTATATGAATCTTGCCTAACTATTCACGTTTACTACTGTAAAAAAAGCTTGAGTGCAATATGTGTTTTTCTTACTAGACAATCGCAACAAATACTTCAGATGCTGCAACTTTGAACGCGAAGGTGGATGCATGAACGCTTACTTATCAGCCCCATCTGTTGAGAGTGGTTCCGTGGTGTTTGGCGTTCATTGAAATGCGATTATTACTCTTCATAGAGCCATCTAAACAAGATTTGCCAATAGTGAGAGAAATGGTGAGAAGCCTACCATGCCTTGACTCATGGGTGACATTTTCCTTTGTGTTCTTGGTCTGCAGAGGGCTTCAACCCTCCCAGAGAAACCGGTAAAGTTCTTTTACATATTTTCCTAAACCGGTCTCCAATTACAACACTCTTTTGGCCTTTCACGGTATGGCCTTATCAAGCCTTGTAAAATTTCATGTAGGAAGTGATCATTTAGATTGATTGGGAATTGCTTAACTTTCATCATTCTATAAGATCAAATACGTCAACACCATTCCTCCCTGAATGTAATGTAACATTCTTTACTCAACAGGTCATTCTGGTGTCAACCCTACTTTTTCGCTATTGACAGCAGATGCTGGATCCATAAGTAAATTAGCTTTTTCTGGAGTAAACAACCCATATTTCAGTCTTAATGTAACTGCGATTGGGTGGGAAGATGTTTGGAAGTGCTTCAATTCTGATTTCGTTTACTTGGGCACGAGTCTATTAAAGTCGAATATACGGGTAGGGCACTAACAGTTTAAGCAAATCAGTAGACATTATTGTTTTATACAGTTGAGATATCCTGAGGTGATAATTTCGAGTTTATACAATAATATGTGTCTGGGGATGTAAATATCAAAATCATGAAGGAGGTTTTATGTTATTTTGATGATTCGACACAAATCCGACTTGCGATGACGCACGTTGGAACTTATCCGCTATTTTCTGCTATATACGATTAATCGTGTAAACTTCATTTTTTACTCGGTTTAGAAGAATACCTAGCCTTCTTATAGAACTCAATACAACTAGTAGGTTAATACCAGGTAGAATTGGGATTACCTTCTTTATTTATATTTGTCTAACCTGGAATGATACAAACTGATACCTAGCCTAGGCCGATTACACATTGCACCATTTTTTCTAACTTTTAGGAAATAACCTCTAACACAACCTCAATAATGTACTGCTCATTAATTCCATTATGAGGTCCCGCATTAACTCGTTCTCAATGTAGATCATTTCGCAAACCATACACACCCTGATTATCTGCACGTGAACAACCCTTACTCTCCTAGTTGGGTCTGAACAATATGAATAGATGTTCTCATTATTAAATAATTCACAGGATGGGTGGCTTCCAGGTTTTATATTCTTCTTTCTGAGGAGTATCCCACATACTGACTAAAAGTTTTCTCAGACCTTCCCAAGGCAACCTACCGTGGCTCACCTGGTAATTATCGACGATTACCAAATCCCCCTTAACCCACTTGTGTTTATAGGCAAGATCGACTGATTTTTTCAAAACAAGGTCTAGGGCTTTTTTGGGTATTTCACTTCGATCACTATCATATTCCAAAGCATTTGTCTTCGTATGTTCAGCTTTGTTATACTTGATTTCACCATAGAATGTAGGAATACTATTGAAAAAACATGGAAATTGCTCGCCATTTGTCCCTTTATATGTCCTTATTGGTGACGTGTGCTGGTGTACTATTAGATTGTTGTTGTCATCCCACTCGAAATCTTCGCTCACTGTCGCTGAAACTACCTTTTCTGCCTTTTGTTTCATTACTTCCAAAGAATCTTTCTGCAAGTCTAGATTACGCCCAAAACAAAATTTATCGGACCAGCTTGTCTTGTTGTTGCTATTTAGCGGCCAAGTTTGTCTTAGATATAAACCCTTTTTCGCCAATGTTTCGAGAAAATATTGATCGCTTTTATATACTTCGTCAAAGAATTCACCCCCGTGTACAAGAGGTGTCTCACCTCCTATGGCCTCAAACTCTAAACAAGCAAAAAACAACTTCTTTGGGTAAAGGATAAATCGGGAGAATTCGTTATGTTGATAAAGCGACTTTGTAGATGGTCCTTCATTTGCCGTGCTCAAAACTTCATTTATCTCGGTTCTTTGAGCAACAGTTCCATTTTGCTCAAAAAACTGATCTCCACTGTGAATTCCAATAGCCTTTATATATTCAGCCAAATCATCTGGCTCATGACGTCCAAGATCTCTCAATACAAGAGCACCGTGGTCTTCTAATAACTTGTTGAAGATACCCGATTTTGCGCTTTCCTCCAAAAATTCAAGGACTTGACTCTGGCTTTCTTCAGCCGTCTTCACCAACCGCAATGCACTCGGAAATTCTCTCCCATGAAAAATGTGACTATTAGGCAAGTCAATCTTTTCGAAGATCATTTTCAATTATTTGAATGAGGCGAGTTTGGTAGTGGTAGAGTTTTTGATATTTCGCAAGATCAAACTGTGGAGACAAAATGTGTGTCCCAAGCCGCACTCTTGACCAGAAGCAGCTTTTATACGAAAACTGAGCCTGAACTGATGTCAAATAGGATTCGCTAGTATGATCAAACACTCCATGTCAGCATTTTATGTATCAGCAACATGGTACTTGCTTATAAAGTTGTCGAGACTAGCTGAATTGTAGGATGCTAAAAAGGTGGAGAATTTTGACTGGAGTAAGTTGACAAACAATACTTGTGAGGATTACTGTGGCTTTTGACTGAAAAAATATCCAATAAATTGTAAGATAAGATATTTCTTGGGTTTAAATATTTTGCGAACAAGATACAAGTACACTGGATTTTACCTACGCAAAAAAAAATCAATGAAAGATGCAGTAGTTCTACCACAAAAACCTTTGCTAGGGTTTTGAGTCATAGAAGAGAAGAGGTCTTTAGCATATATTTTCTTGGTGAATTAAAAAACATCCGATCCCAAGTATCTTAATTTCGGTTCAGTATCATAAAATTATCCCTGGTAGATGTTTTATTTTGTGAAGCGTACAAGATTAGCCTACAATCTGTATCAACACAATCCGTATCAATTCAACACTGGACAGAGGGTGATTGAGAAGAGCAACCTCATATGAGGTACTCCTTCATGCGTTTAATTTTCTAGTTACCTGGTTGCCATCCAATTACGTGAGCATATGACAAACTATGCTCAATGTCCTTTTATGCAAAGAAAATTTGAAGCGATTCTGGCATTCGCTTTTGTAGCTACCACGAGACAATAACAAGAATGACCTTAAATTCAGAAAGCTGCGATTTTTTGTCAAACACTTCACAAAATGTACTTGTGTTTTGCCCCTTAGTCAAAGAGGTGACTTATTTGTACCTGACCTGTTATTGATCTCCTCTTTTTCTTACCTATCCAATCTATCAGTCCATTAGGAGCGCACATACTTTTCTTTTTCGTGAGTTGAGATGAACTACAATGTACAAGCGGGAGCAAAATGGGTATATCCCACATATGAACAAGGACCGGTCCAAGTGGGAAGGTGGGCGACACGTCTACTGAGATACAAATCATATTGATCTATAAATTGGGTCGAAGTACCGAGGCGTTGACAACGCGTGACCGAAATGGCCGAAGTGATAGCTCAAGAACCCTCTAATAACGTAGAGGTATCTGAAGACCCCATCGAGGCGTCACCAATATATGTAGACGGATCTTATAGAGAAATAAATGGGGTCTCTTACTGCGGATACGGAGTTTTTTATGGGGAAGGCGATGAGCGCAACAAATCAGTGATGGTCGCTGACGAGCAAGCCAATAATCAAAGAGCGGAGCTTTTGGCAATAATCCATGCACTCGAAGACGTCAAGGAAAACCAGAGCGAAAGGCCCTATTGCATTCGTACCGACTCAAACTCATCGATTCAGTCGATTACCGTCCATCTGTTAAAGTGGGAGAAATTCGGATGGAGGACGAAAAAGAAGACATTTGTTAAGAATAAAGATCTTATCCAAAAGGCATCGCTTCTTTACCGGGAAAATGTGATTGTGTACAGGAAGAAGGGGTGGAAATTCCGGATGGAGCATATCAAAGGCCATTCTGGGGAGGTAGGTAACGAGGGTGCTGATAAGCTTGCAGTTGAAGCGGCTGGATACTTAGGGACCTAGTTCTGTGCGGGCTGGGCCGATTTGGCGCGGCGAGAACCTTAAATTTTCAAGAAACTCGAGATTGCGACTAATTTAGACTATTGATCGAGATGATGAGAGAACAACAATAGAGAGAACAACAATAGAGAGATGGATGAGAAATTGACGATATTGAGAAGTGAAGGGAAATTAATTAGGGAAAGAAGGATAGAGATTGATTCAAATCAAGAGAATAATTATTGATAGCGATCCATGATATATAGAGAGGGAGGGAAAGTGATAGAGACATACATATATATGTGTATAATATATAAATAATAGTAAAATAACTGGCAAAACGAGATAGACAGGAGTAGGAGTAGACTGTTTTTAGATGGAAGTAGACGACCATACACATAATTAGATGAATTTATCAAATAAAGAAAGAAAAAGAGTAAAGAGGAGCAGCAGTTGAAACGGCGCATCACCAAAATTAGCAGGGGAAAAAAGATTGTCCGATCCATTCCAAAAAGCAATTAAATTCAGCAATAGACCTAAATCGAAGCCAATCTGAAGCAACTAACCGCCCGCAACAAATCATCAACAAATCTGTAACCTCTTCGAAAAATAAGGGCCCTCTATTGGAACCGATAGAAACGGCGCCAATCTTATCAATCAGCGCTTATCATCCACGTGGGGGTTCTCCATCTCATAATTAACCTTCTATGGCGCGCGCGGCAGAAGCAATTTGACACCACGGGCTCTATGCAGTCCCCCACGTGTTCTACTAGTGGTTTATATTTGCACCGTCATTTTTCGATCTTTTTTGATCTTTTCTTACGAGCTCGCACATTAAGCCTAGCCGCCGAGTGCCCCTAGAAACCGATGTTGGTATGAGTTTAGTCGAGCGAATGTCTCCTTTACTTTCCCCGGGGGCCCGCCTACCGCGGGACTCCTTTTATCTGCCCAGAAGGGCCTCTCATTCACTGCCAAATCTGTGGAATTCAAGCTCAGGTCTGCCTCGCCTGTTGGAGCTGCCAGGATTACTGTTCCAAATGGTTGAAGATGAATTTATTCAACAATATCGCCGTAAACCAAGACCAGCATCTACTCAACGACTGTTCCCACGACAAACTGCTCTAAAAAACTGCAAAAATGATGACTTTTACACCCAATATCTCCGTCGGCCCGCTCCGGCAAAGCATCGTCGAACACCGCAAATTTCCGTTCCTCATCGAACTTCACCTCTCAAAGGTCCTAAAATACAAGTGGTAAAGCCCACAGATATTCTCGAAGAAGAAGATGATGATGAAGAAAAAATTCCTAAATCTTTGCCCGAGCTGCCATCGGAAGAACCGGGCAAAACTTCTCGCATACGACTCCCCAATGACTTCACCCTGTGTCCCATGGATCATTTGATTACGCTTATATCTCGAATGCTTCGTCAGTTGATCGCTTTAAACGATACTGCGGTACCCGCAGAGATTCTGCGTGGAGATCTTGGTCATGGAGCTTCAAAAGCGCTCCTTACTCGCTACCATTCGCGAACCCCACCGGGTATTTCAGTGTCTACATACCTTCAACGGCTTGTGCAATTCAATAACCTCACATGTACCACATTACTCACAACTGTGTACTATATTGACTTGTTGCTGCATCATTACCAGCCGTTTTTCACCCTTAACTCGTGGACGGTGCATCGCTTTTTACTTGTGGGCACCATGGTTCTGCAGAAACTGATGGAGGATTTCTTCTATACAAATGAGCACTACGCAAAGGTTGGAGGGGTTGCCCTTAGCGAGCTTAACTGCCTAGAACTCGACTTTCTTACTAGAGTCGACTGGCGATGCATTCCGACCAAAATGGTCGATGGCAAGCACCTGATCAAGTATGTCCGGGATATACTTGAAGTGTATTATTGCCAACTTATTCAATTAATGGGAAGGAGCGGATCTGTTGTCTTTGAATCGGAGGCAGAGCGAAAACGGAGGCTTACAGGATGAGCCGAACCCAGGTTTATAGAAAACAAGCATGTCATGTAAAGAACTAAAAGTAGGCGACGTACAAAATACACTTTCCTTTCACAATTAAAACCCGATTCGTGTTTGAAAAGGGCGGTAGAGAAAAAGAGGAAGATGGCAGGTTTTAACACATCAAATGAATTTGGGATAACGGTTGCCAATTTAGAGTCATCATGTCAAGAAGTTGAATTACAGCTGTGCATTAAATAAGCTCTTCGGAAAAACTTATATCGTAGTTGGGATCAGACGGAACATCCCCGTGCTCATCGCGTGCGATGCGGTCATGTGAGCGCAATTTGTGGTTCGCGATGAGCCACAATTTATGAAACAAAAGTGAAACAGTGAAAAATTTCTGGCTCACTTTTAACGTTTGATGGGACATACTGCCCTGCACTTTTAGCTACAAACTACCCTGTGTGCCGGCCAGAAGACATCTTATCTGTTTTCTCTATATCTAGGGCCGGAGTTAATAAATTCAAATTGCTGCTCACATGATTGCTCAAAGGATGTTCAGTATTCGGTTAAGATTGCTTCTGTATTGCCAAGACAGACAGAGTGAATGTCTTTTAAAGATATCAATTAATGGAAAATTGGTTAACTAGGCTTTTCCTATCATGTAGACATTACTCAGCTTTTACTCAGTTTTTACTCAGTTTTTAACTTGGCGGCTTACGTTGATTATAAACAATAATGCAGTACGAACTGGAACGGTTGTACGCAACAGCTTCGGCTGTATCGACAAATCGGGTAATTTGTGAGGTTTTGTTTGACGGGTTGCGTCGGAAAATTACTGTGAGGGTTGCTGCAAGCACGGAAAATAATCCTATTTAGGAACTATCGCCGAAAAACACGGAACATGTCAACAATTACCGCTGATATCAACCAACACTGGCTCAACATAATACAAAAAAGGCTGTGGATAACTATGATTTTGTAAACTTTTGGCGACTTTTTTGTTTGTTGTCGATTGGAAATATCGTAAATGTCATAAAGTCTTTCAATAAACAATTGGTGGAAAGTAATGAATGAAATCTTCTTTCAGCAATGATATATAAATGTATGTAAGTAATTAATTTTGGAATGAAAGACGACAGAGAATAGAAAATAAGGTCAAAGAATTTGGATACGGAAGATGACAAAAGTTGTAGAGATATTATCGCCATGCAATCAGAGTTAATTCGCCAAAAGAAATTGTTGTACGACGTGTTTCATACTTTTATATCGGTCTAGACGCATGCAAGCGATATTGTCTAAATTATGGCGCCTCGGCGAAAGTATATGGTTCGCCGCGGCGTTAGCGTGGTCTATTACACTAGACTTCGCCATAGATGACTTATTAATGATCTTGAAAAACTCCAAAAGCAACTCCTCCCATTAAAATCAATCATATTAATTATCCTAGATCAATCAAATCAAAATACACTTCATAAAGCTCACAATATCTACTCTAAAGCAAAAATAAGTCCCTTTTCAGTACTATTACTAAAAATAAAAATCTTGCGCAAAGCAGCATGGCGTAACCCTCAATCCCCGCCGCAAAGTCCGCTATTACCCAATTCGGACACCCTTCGCGGCGATAGTCCCCAATTGGGAAACACACTCACACCAGCCGTACTTACAAAATAAATAGAGCCCATCTCGTCACATATTTAACGAATTTGCCATCACATCTTGTACCAATTGAGACGATAAAACGGTCTGAAATATTACATTTCAAACTCTTTGAATCATCTCAAAAATGTCGGAAGTGTCAAGTGTCAACGAATACGTTCCAGATCCTCAAGATCCTGATGCTGGTGATCAATTACACCTTGCTAGAACCATCACCTCCAATCAAGAATTGGATCATGATGCCACTCTTAAAAGAATTGAAACCCTTTCACGTCAATTATCACATCGTCTGACTGCTCGCACTGAATTTGAGTACCTGACTGAAGATTTTGACCTTCAAAAGACCTTGTACCGCTTCGTTAAGCTGGCAAATAAACAGGGTATTCATTTCCGTCTGCTGGGAATTACTTTCAAAGATGTTTTTGTACGTGCAAACGATCAACTGTTTGCCATTGCACCTACTGTAGGTTCTTTGATTAAAGGTCCATATACTGCCGTGAAAAAGCTCACTTCCGGTGCCCTTAGAGTGAAAACCCCACAACATAATATTCTTTCAAACTTTAATGGGTACGCTCGTCCAGGAGAAATGGTTCTTGTTCTTGGACGTCCCGGTGCCGGTTGTTCCACTTTACTTAAAAAGCTTTCAGGAACTGATCTTGAGGTTTTCACTGAAACTGGGGGTGACGTCCTCTACGATGGTCTCACCCAAAAGGAAATGCTCAAAAATTTCAAGGCTGATATCATTTACAATCCAGAATTGGACGTCCATATGCCACATCTTACAGTTGAACAAACGCTTCGTTTCGCTGTGGCCCTCAAAACCCCACAAAAGAGAATTAATGGTGTCTCCAGAGAACAATACATTTCTGCCATGGTCGAAATCTTAGCCACCGTCTTCGGTTTACGCCATACATACAATACAAAGGTAGGAAACGATTATGTTCGTGGTGTATCCGGTGGTGAGCGTAAAAGAGTTTCTATCGCAGAAGCTTTAGCCTGTAGAGGTACTTTGTATTGTTGGGATAACGCTACTCGTGGTCTCGATGCCCTGACTGCTTTGGAATATGCTCAGGCTATTAGAGCTCTGACAAACTTTCTTAAAACCACTGCCTTTGTGACGATTTACCAAGCTGGTGAAAACATTTACGAAAACTTCGATAAGGTCACCGTGTTATACAAAGGTAAGCAAGTCTACTTTGGGCCTATCGAAAAAGCCAAGGCCTATTTCGAAACAATGGGTTATGAATGTCCACCAAGACAGCTGACGGCCGAATTTTTGACCGCTGTCACTGATCCTAATGGTCGTTTCGTTCGTGAAGGATTTGAACACAAGGCTCCACGTACTGCGGAAGACTTTGAGCGATACTGGCAAAATTCTGAGGAATATCGAACTCTTATGAGCGAAATTGATCAGTACAACGCCGAACAAAACCAAGATGAAACCAGAGAAGCATACTACAAGTCAATTCTTCAGGAAAAGCTGAAAAAGGCAAGATCTGGATCCCGTTTCACTGTCAGTTACTACGAGCAATTGCGTCTCTGTGTCCTCAGAAGATATCAAGCTATTATGGGTGACAAAGCGTACACTTTGACCCAAATTGGGGCTGCAATTCTGCAGGCTTTGATCACAGGTTCGCTTTATTACAATACTCCAGACTCCGTATCAGGAAGTTTCTCCAGAGGAGGTGTTGTTTTCTTTGCAGCCTTGTATGTGTCCTTGGTATCCCTTGCCGAAGTCACTTCTACCTTCGCCACAAGACCTATTCTTACCAAGCAAAAGAATTACCTGTTGTATCACACATCGGCAGATGCGTTGGCTAACTCGGTAATGCAGATTCCGGTTCAGTTTTTAATTACCCTCGGCTTCGTGATTATTTTGTACTTTTTATCCAATTTAGCTCGTGAAGCAGGTAAATTCTTCAGTTTCCTCCTTTTTACCTACTTGCTTTCTTTGACAATTGGCCTGTTGTTCCGTGCAGTTGCTTCAATGAACCCAACCATCGCCGGTGCCAATACCGTTGCTGGTATAATGATGCTTGCTCTTCTCATGTACGCATCGTTCATGATTCAACGTCCCTCTATGCACCCATGGTTCAAATGGATTTCATACATTAACCCACTTTTGTATGCCTTTGAATCCATGATTCTGATGGAATTCCATGGCCGTAAAATGCCATGTGACGGTCAATACCTTACGCCAAATGGTCCCTCTTACACAAACTTGGCTTCTGGTCAGCAAGTGTGCTCCTTCACAGGTTCTGTTCCAGGTCAATTATGGGTGGACGGTGACAACTACCTCAAAATCGCATTCACGTATTCTTTCTCTCACGTCTGGCGTAATCTTGGTATTATTTTCGCCTTTTTGATTGGATTCACTGTCATCGATGTTTTGGCTGTTGAATTCGTTCGTCCTCTGAGTGCCGTTGGAGACAAACTCATCTTCTTGGAGCATGAAGCTATCCCAGATACCGTTGTTCTTCCAGGTGATAAGACTTCTGCTTCCTCTGAAGCGGGCACTGATCTGCCATCATCTCTTGAAAAGATTGAAGACGAGAAAGTCAAGGAAAAGCAAGAAGTCTTCGAAGATCTCAAATCTAAGGACATCTTCGTTTGGAAAAATGTTGATTATGTTATTCCCTACAAAGGAGCACGCAGAAAGCTTTTGGACAATGTCTCAGGTTACTGTGTGCCAGGTACACTTACCGCCCTTATGGGTGAGTCCGGAGCTGGTAAAACCACCCTTCTTAACACTTTGGCTCAACGTATTTCCTTTGGTACCATTACCGGTGATATGTTGGTCAATGGTAAGGCTTTAGATGCCTCTTTCCCAAGAAGAACAGGTTACGTTCAACAGCAGGATATCCACGTCGCTGAAGTGACTGTCAGAGAGCTGTTAATTTTTGCTGCTAGACTTCGTCGTCCTACAAGTGTCCCAGACTCTGAAAAGGTCGAGTACGTTGAGAAGATCATTGATATTCTTGAAATGAGCGAGTATGCAGAGGCCCTTGTTGGACCATCTGGTGCTGGTTTAAATGTTGAACAAAAGAAGAAACTTTCCATTGCCGTTGAACTTGTTGTTAAGCCTTCGCTTTTATTGTTTTTGGATGAACCCACTTCTGGCTTAGACTCTCAGTCTGCTTGGGCTATCGTGAAATTGCTTCGTGAACTTTCTGAAGCTGGCCAGTCAATTTTGTGTACTATCCATCAACCTTCTGCTACTCTCTTCGAAGCCTTTGACCGCCTTCTCTTGTTGAAGAAGGGTGGCCAGACCGTTTATTTTGGCGATATTGGAAAGCGTTCTGCAACTATTCTCAACTACTTCGAACTGCATGGTGCAAGACATTGTGAAGACCACGAGAATCCTGCTGAGTATATTCTTGAAGCCATCGGTGCCGGTGCAACTGCCGTCATCAAAACTGATTGGCACGAGATTTGGAGTAACTCTGAGGAAAAGATTGCTGCCGACAAGGAAGGCGATAGATTGATGGCTGAGTATGAGTCTCGTGCTTCCAATGAGGTTGTTCACAGTGCTCTGACTTTTGCAACCCCTTTAACTTACCAATTTTTCATTGTGTTGCGTAGAAACGCTTTGATGTTCTGGAGAAACCCTGAATATATCATTGCTAAGACTATGCTTATGACCGTTGGTGGTCTTTTCATTGGTTTCACCTTCTACGGCATCAAACATTCTATCGTGGGAATGCAAAACGGTATGTTCACTGCATTCATTTCCGTTGTTATTGCTGCTCCTCTTATTAATCAAATCCAGGCACATGCTATTGCAGGAAGAGATCTTTACGAAGTCAGAGAAAAGATGCTGAAAACTTACCATTGGCTGATGATGATTATCTCACAGTTTTTGAACGAATTGCCATACTGTTTCTTTGGTTCGGCGATTTTGTTTGTTTCCATCTACTTCCCTACAAGAGCAGATTTTTCTGGACCTCACTCTGGTGTATTTTATCTTACCCTTGGTGTGTTTTTCCAATTTTATTACACTCTGTTTGGTCTTGCAATTCTTTACTTTGCACCTGATGTTGAGCTGGCTGCCATTCTTGTTTCATTCTTCTACTCATTTATCGTTGCCTTCTCCGGTGTTGTGCAACCCACAAAATTGATGCCTGGATTCTGGACTTTTATGAATAAGGTTTCGCCTTACACATACTTTATTGATAATTTGGTTTCAGCCATTTTACATAAGAGAGAGGTTCGTTGTTCCAAAAACGAATTGGCCTACTTCAACCCAAGACTGGGACAAACTTGTCAGGAATATGTTGCAGACTTTATTAAGACCAGTGGAGGATATCTTGTTGATCCTAATGCCACTTCGAATTGTGGATACTGTCAGTACGAGGTTGCAGATGACTACTTGAAAACAGTAGGATACCTGTACCACCACAGATGGAGAAATCTTGGATTTTTCTGTATTTACATCATCTTCAACTTCGTGGTGATGCTTGCGTTGTACTACTTTTTCAGAGTTAGAACTGGTAGTATCCTTCCTTCATTCATCTCAAAGAAGTTGCAAGAGATTCAGTTGAAAAAAGAGAAGAAGAAGCAGGAGGCTGAAAAGGGTGAATCTCAAAAAGACCAATAATATTAAAAGTAAATAGCACCCAATGGTGAATTCATATATATATGACATATATTATTTATTGCAAAAAGAAATAATTTGATAGTTTCAACCAATGTAACGATATTAATGTATAGACCTATATATATATTGTATATATGATTTGTGAATAAAATCAATTTGATTTAAAGTTTACCAAATTTGATGCCGATATCATTATTCTAAGTTAATTGATAATGTATCAGCTAATTATTGATCTTGAATAGTTATCAGTGTTGGATGTAATTTCTTTGATGATTGTTTGATTCATATAACTCTACAATTTCAAATTGCTATTAGCTGTGGAAATATCAGATTATTTAGTTGATATGTGAACGGTAGTTACTACAATATAAACTTCTTTATTAAAACGATTTCTTTAGTACAAATGCAATCATCGATACAGTTTTAATACAATCGAAGCTTTATTTTAATTTGTTATACTTGATCATATTCGAAATGCTTATTCGACCGGTTTATGAGTCTACAAATATCACATAATAACCTATATTCTTTCCCATATTCATATAAAGGACGCAAAAATCTAAAGTTGGAGTTTACTAAGATAGCAGTTGAAATAGAGACGTCTTGATGAGGACAATTTTCGTGAATCAATCACGATGACTTCGTTAAAGTCATTATATGTTGATACTGATTGGGGACAATTTACGACCGAATTATTTTTAAGTCGGTTTCAAAAGCTCAAACAGGCAACACAATTTTTTATCTACGCTCATGACGGCCCCGAAATTGTCAAACTCTCCACAATAATTTGGAGCCAGAAAGACAGTGACAAGCTTTCGTTTACTGAAAAACTCATAGCCATCTTCAACTACCATATGGCCACGAACGATCAAGTCGATGTCGAATTTATTACAGAAATATTCGACATGTTTACGACCGAAAGTGTATGAAACACCACGATCATTCCGAGGCCATTCTGAAATCAGAAATGATTTAACTTGAGGATCTGGATCCAGCCAAAGTAAATCCGCTAAAAGTCCACGATCCGGTACATCAGTTGGTCGTTTAATCAGTTCAATCATTTTCAACAGAGTTAATTCCGGTGAAAGTCCACCATGAATACAAAAAATCTTATCATTAATGGTGGCTGCTATCGGTAAAGTGTTAAACACATCGACAAACTCCTTCCATATCTTTGCGTTCCCGAGTCGTCGTTTACATTCGTCATAAAACCCGTAAATTTTGGTGATATTGGCCAGCTCATGATTCCCTCGAAGCATAAAAAAGTTTTCCGGGTACTTTATTTTGTAACAAAGTAAAAGTAGGAAAGTTTCGAGGGATTGCCGACCTCGATCGACATAATCACCGAGGAATAAATAATTGGTATGAGGAGGATATCCACACGCATTAAAGATACGTATAAGGTCATGGAATTGACCATGGATATCTCCAACAACCTTGACGGGGGGAGAGAGTCTTAAAAGTGTTGGTTGTTCAAGGAAAATAGCTCGAGCTTTCAGTAAGATTTGTTTAACCTCGGAATTTGATACCGGTAATTTATTTATCTTCCTTTTTGGAGGTTTAAGACCACAAGCGATCAAGCTATCAATGATAGCGTCCACATTAAATGGACGTGATAAACTTTCACGAGAACTTCCCACGAGACTTAAAGGACCGTGGCTTGACCTCCGGTTTTTAAGTTTAGGACTAGTACTAGTATTGGTATTGTTATTGGTATTGGTGATGTTATTGGTAGTCCTAATACCGGTATTTGTTGGACTTGTACCGGGACTAATTTTACCATTTTTACCACCGGATGATGATCCTCCAATTTCGAACCGGTCATCAAATACCTCCTCCACGATCGGTGCAAGTACTTTCTCTTCTGTGTCCCCATCCAGCTCTTGTCCATAGCTACTCACACTAGACAGAGAGTCATCATTGGACGATGTGAATACAGGACTACCCTTGCTTTCAAGCAGAGAAGCCACGACTGCCCGGGGCAGTCCCTGCAGTAATAATCGGGCCATCGAGACTCCTATTTCGTCAACATTATTAACCTCGGAATTATGACGATTAGTGCTCCTGCGCCGAGGTCGGGACCTTGATGTTCCCTCCGTCGGCACAGGGCACGGTAGCAGCGATAGCGGCGGTTCATCGGCATCTACTTCGGCGCTCTGTGTCGCCAGCGCCGCCGAAGCAGACGCTCCGCCCTTGCTGGACGTAGAGAGCTCATCTTTAGAAGGGCTATTTCCCATTACGGGGTGATGAAAGAAAAGGAAATTTGTCATCTTATTCGGTCGTGTGCACGTGTGAGCGATGTCCTGCAGGCAGTAAAGGGGGCGCCCCCGGATAGGCCGTTGACCGGATTAAGATAAAACCCGATAACGAAGATTATCATTCAGATAAAGTAACAACATGATGACGAAAATTTCGAATACTAAGATCAGCTCCAAATATCTCTTCTATGGCCATAAGTCTCTATATACATCTCAAACCAATCAACACCATTCTTCTGTCATTAAAGACTTGCTCTTCTAGCCCGGAAGTAACTGCACAAAGTCACGTTTTCTTTCCTGTACCACCATCTCTCTCCTCTCCTCTCGTCCTGCACAAAACCTTTCTTTTCTCGTTTTCTTAGCTCCGTATAGAATCGTTAGTTGTATTTAATTTCCTGTATATCGCTCCCTGCATCTAATCATCGGTTTCCTGCATCAATATCTGCAGCAACCTGCAGCAACTTCTTTAACTTCATAATCAATTATCATCTTAATCTTTATCTTCATTGAACTTTATTTTTATCTCAATCTATCTACACAATGCCCCATCCTATCAGGTCCGCAGGAATGCTTGTCATTGGTGACGAAGTTCTCAATGGTAAAATTCTCGACACGAACTCTCACGAATTCGCTCGTTTCTGCTTTGAAAAGCTTCAGATCCCGGTAAAGCGTATGATTGTATGTGGTGATGACCAGCAAGATATCGTTCGAGGACTTGATTATCTCAGTGATTGTTCAATTGTTTTTACTCTGGGTGGAATTGGATCGACTCATGATGATGTAACTTACGCTGCAATTGCAGCTGCCTATGGTCTTCCCCTTGATCTCGATCTGGAAACCGTTGCTCACATGCGTCGATTAAGAGGCAATGATCTCGACCGCCTCGATAAGACCTCATTGAGTGCTTATTTCCGCATGGCTACCCTTCCTCAAGGGCCTACAGTTTCCAAGACATTCGTTCTGTCTGATTTATGGGTTCCTGTTGTGGGTTTAGACCATAAAGTCTACATTCTCCCCGGCGTCCCTCAACTTTTCAAACGACTTCTTCATGGTATGGTTCTGGTGCTTCAACCTCGAGTTGAACCTCAAGATGCCCAGTCCCGTCGTTACGTCAAAACTTCCCGTCCAGAACACGCATTTGCTGCATATTTAGAAAAACTTCAACTCGATTCAGACACTAAATACGGTAAGGGTACGGTCAAATTGGGAAGCTATCCTCATATTCCTTGGAAAGTGAATACCATCAGCATTATTCTGACCCTTTCTCATCAAGAAATGAATCAATTGGTCACTGATGTGGCCTCAAATATCGATGGTGCAGAGATATCCGCTGAAGAAGAACAGCGTTTATCGGAAACTGAACCGCAAACCAAGTAGCTATAAAAGGTGGAACTTGTATCATAGATTGCTTCAAACCATAGGCTCATACCAGTAGAACTTAATCGTCTAAAAACTAGTCCATTAATCTTTTTATTATACCGTCTACATTCCTGATTTGCTCTTATATCTTCATGAATCTATTACAACTTCTCGGCGAACAACTTGGTCACAGCATCAACAGCAGCGTCAATACCTTCAGGCTTGTCACCCATACCTTGGACAACATTGCCCTTACCACCGGCCTTACCACCAACCAGCTTCGTTACGGCAGCAGCAAGAGCGCTTGAGTCAACACCCTTGGAAAGAGCTGCATCGGCAACGAAACAACCGTGTGCAACCCGGTCACCGTCCAGTCCACCAGTCAACAAGTAAACAGACTTGTCCTTGTGCAGCTTCTTCAACAAATTGAATACTTCGGTCATGGCCTTAGGGTTAGCACCAATAGGAATATGAGCCACAAGGTAGTCCTTGGCCTTTTCATCAGCAAGCCATTCGTTAACAACGTCCAAAGCCTTCTTCAGATCCTCCTTTTGGCGGCGCTTCTGCTCGTCTTTAATCAGCTTGTCAAGCTTTGTGAATTGTTCGTTAAGCTTCTGCTTATCAAGAACGGATACAGTAAGTTTCTTGAGGGCAACACCAATTTCCTTGGCTTGAGTCTCCTTTTCGACGCTGAACGCCAACTTTTCGGCAGAAGAGATACGCTCAGCAAAGTCCTTAGCCTCTTGCTGAACAGCGGCAGCTTCAACACCGGTCACAGCAACAACACGACGAATACCCTTGGCAATACCAGATTCTTCGATCACAACAAGCTCCTTGATATCACCAGTCTTAACGACGTGGGTACCACCACAGAACTCAATTGACAATTCGTGCCAGTCCTTACGAGTTGGGTCTTTCAAAAGGTCTTCAACAGAAACACCAATAGATACAACACGGACTGGATCTGGATAAACTTCACCGAAAACAGCTCTAAGACCAGTAATTTCCTTGGCCTCAGCTAAGGAAACTTCCTTGGCGTAAACCTGCTTGTTGGCCTTGATGTAAGCATTAGAAATTTCCTCAACCTTGCCAAGTTCAGCTGGGGTGACTGCCTGCTTGTGCAGGAAGTCGAAACGAAGCTTCTCAGGAGCAACAAGAGATCCCTTTTGATCAACATTTTCACCCAAAACTTCACGAAGAGCAAAGTTCAAGACGTGGGTACCAGTGTGGTTGTTTCTGATTGGCCATCTACGAAGTTCGTCGTAAGTGGCAATTACAGCATCTCCGACCTTGAAAGTACCTTCAGGCAAAACACCTGTGTGCAAAACGTAACCACCATAAACTTGAACGTTGCTGACGGAGAACTCAGCTTGACCGTCGATCACAATAGTACCAGTATCATTTTCCTGACCACCCTGTTCGGCGTAGAATGGGGTCTTATCAAGCAAGACACCAACTACATCCAGAGCACTTGCTTCAATGGATTCCACGAATTCCTTACCATTGTAAAGAGCTACAATCTTAGACTTGGTGTCGTCTAATCCGTATTTGAACAGGTCATCTGTTGTCTTGATGCCCTTCTCGGAGAGCGACAGCAAAGCGTGCACATCCAATTTAACTGTAAGTGCAGCAGCCTTACCACCGGTGGCCTTAGAAGCCTCTCTAGACTCTTCCTTAGCACGTTCAAAGGCAGCTTCATCGATCTTCAAACCGGCTTCCTCGGCCATCAATCTAGTCAAATCGACTGGGAAACCGTAAGTGTCATACAATCTCCACACATCCTTACCGGCTAAGGTTTGTTCTGGGGTCTTCAGAGCTACGATGGCGTATTGCTCGAACAATTTTTCACCTCTATCAAGAGTCTTTGCGAAAGAAAGCTCCTCTTCAATCAAAATCTCCTTCAAATCATCGCTCTTGGTGGCAATTTCTGGGAAAATTTCCTTATTTTGTTCAATGACAACATCGACAAGCTGAGAGAAGAAACGACCAATAGGATGGTTCATGTACTTACGCACATAACGCAGACCACGACGCAAAATACGTCTCAAAACGTAACCTCTACCTTCATTGTTGGGCACACCACCATCCAGAATGGCGAAAGTAAGTGTACGAACGTGATCAGCAATCACACGGTAGGCGGTATCAATTCCATCCTTGTCCTCAGCACCAAACTTACCGGTGTATGGTCTGACACCAGTAATTTCTCTAATTCTGGCGAAAATAGGAGTGAAAACATCGGTATCATAATTTGAGGGTTTATCTTGCAAAATAGAGACCAATCTTTCAAAACCCATACCGGTATCAATGTGCTTGGCTGGGAGAAGACGAAGCAGAGCATCTTGTTCACGGTTGTATTGCATGAAAACAATGTTCCAAACTTCAATGACATTAGGATCATCCATGTTGACCAAATGAGCAGCATTACGGCCACCACCAATACGGTCATAATGAATTTCAGAACAAGGTCCACAAGGGCCAACTTCACCCATCTCCCAGAAGTTGTCGTGCGCGTCACCTGGCAAAATATGATCTTCAGCGACACCGACTTGTTTCCAGAGTTCCTTTGCCTCCAAATCAGGCTCTAAACCTTGCTTTGGGTCACCTTCGAAATAAGTCACGTATAAACGATCACTATCTAATCCATAAACTTCAGTAAGAAGCTCCCACAGCCATGCAATTGCCTCTTTCTTGAAGTAATCTCCGAAAGACCAGTTACCCAACATCTCGAAAAAAGTGTGATGATACAGATCACGACCCACATCTTCCAAGTCATTGTGTTTACCACCAGCACGGATACATTTTTGAGAGTTTGCAGCTCTTTTCCATGCTGCCATCTCCAGCAGTGGGTCGACGGTTCCCAAAAAGATGGGCTTATATTGGTTCATACCTGCATTTGCAAAGAGAAGAGTTGGATCTTGATGAGGAACCACACTCAGTGATGGCACATAGGTGTGCTCTTTCAGCTTGAAGAAGTCAAGGAACGTAGAACGAACGCGTTGTGCTGGCCATTGACTCATGTTGTTGCGAAGTTTGAGGAGCATGTGGAGAAATTTCTGCTTTTTTATGGACGAGGTGGCATAGGTGCAGGAAGGAGATGGGGGAAAGAAGGGGAGGGGACGAATTTGTGAGATTTTTTTGAAAAAATTGCGAGATTTTTGGAAAATTAGTGAAAATTCTGGAAATTCTGGAAATTTTACTGAGAGTTGTGGAAAAAGTAGTGAGAAATTGGTGGAGATTTTGTTTAAATTAATTTGAAATTTAGCGAGAAATTAGTGAGAAAAATTTCGAAGTTTGCCTTCTCATTACTTCTTTTTTTCCCAGAATTGACTTGCGCGGTCTCGCTATTACCCACACGCATATACGCGTTTTTTAGGGCATCGCAAGCTTATCTTCCTTATCTAATGATATCATTTTCTTATCTATATTTCTATTATTTGGATATAATTTGTCCATTTTTGGATATTGTAGTAGTTGTTATTATAAGCTGAAACACGTTATTTTTCTGAACCATCTTAAATGCTTTTTTTTATTAGTAAAATACGATAAATTCTTCTGTATGAATAGCTCTTTCCCTTCTTTTTAGTTATTTAAAGCATAATGAATAAATATGAGAAATAAGCAAAGCAAGAAAGAAGCAAGACAGAAGCGAAATGAAGTGAAAAGGGGGCAAAATGATGCAAAAAGAAGTAAAACAAAGTAAATTGTATCTCAAGGAAGCTTTTCGTGAATTATTTGCAAACTAATTGAATTAATTGTAAAATTTAACGTACGTTAATACAGATTGCACCATTGATTCCTCTCTCTCTCTCTCTCTCTCTCTCTCTATCTCCCTCTCTCTCTCTCTCTCTCCCACTCTCTTATCTAAGTGGGAACTTAACATTAATCTACGCCCCTTTGACCCCCTCCATGGGAGACCCACCGCACGTGATAATTAATATGCTCATTTTTGCAACTTCTTAACCTCCACCCCTAATGATCCTCATAGACGACGTCAAATACTCGTGTATCGAGTGTATTCGAGGCCACCGCTCGCTGCTGTGTCGTCATTTCACTCGCCCACTCCTCCAGGTTCGTCAAAAGGGAAGACCAAACATCACTGCAAATGGAAATCCCAATCACCGCATCGCCGTTTTTGCAGAGCAAGTCGATGAAGGTGAAAGAACTGTTGAACTCTGTGGAACTGGATGTGGATATAAGCCTGGTGGACCCAAGGGATCTGCGGCACCACCAGTAGTGATTATCAAGGCTCTGGAGAAACAAGTCATCGATATGGAACTGGGTAAAGTGTTAGGCCCTTATGATGAAACTCTGGGTAACCATACTACGGAGGGTTCCACAACTACAACCATACCAAATCGAAGCAATGTTGCAAACGCTGGAGATATTGGCAATTCGAATCTCATAAAATCCGAGCCATCTACGCTGAATCCAGTCAATCCTGTCTCTAGCTGTTGCTCAAAACCCCCGGACCCTCAACCTCCAAAAAGCCGTGGTGGTGGATGTTGTGGTAATAAAAAATCTAAAGTCCTGAAATCTTCCTCCAGCTGCGGATGCACTCATAACAAAAAGAAAACCATCAATAAGCTGAAAATATTACGCACATATCTTCAAAAGCATAACGATAACGATAATAATAATAGCGATAAGCAGTCCGATGTGCAGGTGCTTGCCGAGCTTCTTCGTAAAGTGGGGCCCTACTTGGGTCAAATATATAGCGAGGGCAAATTTGGTGCAAATTCTTCGAATGGACAACAGATCAATCCTGTGGTTAATGGACAAAACGGGCAGATAAATCATCTATCACAAAACCTACCTAATAATTCAAACAACTTTGATCTTCAAATTAACCAAGGTGTCACTTCAACCCATGATCATAACCTTGGTCAACAGAGCAGCTTCAACCAAAATAATTCCAACATTCAAAATTTTCAACTGGGCTTCTCAAGTCAAAATACTATACATAATACGGGAATTATCGAGGACAAATTTCCCCAAAAGTCAGAAGGGATGGAGTATCTCTCCAGCATGAATATGTCAAGCTTGGAAGGACTTCTTCCAGGAAACGATATCAGATTTACGGAATCAGCGGATCACCAAATCTCAAACAGACCTTCAATGCGTGCAGATGAATTTAATATCCACATCAAACAAGAAAGTCTTGAGGATAGTGGTACCATCATACCTGGACTTTATGATGTAGTAAGCGTTCCAGCATGTTCAATACCTGGCTCATGTTGCTGTGACGATGACTGTTCATGTGAAGGATGTGAGGTGCATAGAAATGGGAACGGGAATGGGAATAGTAATGTGAACGGCAATGAGAATGGGAACGCCAACGGCTCACAGGCTTCTTCGGGAAGCAGAACAGGGCTTTTCCCTCTGGTTGGCTCAGAATTTTCTGGACTGACTCGTTTGGGACAACAGCCCATGTTAGCAATGCCACTTCAATATAGCGAACCCTATGGGCTTAATGGAGGCGTACTGGGACCATACCCAGTAGGATCTTTCCAAAATGCTCAACAGAACGGACTATCCATGGACTCGCCAGCCCTGGTGGATAGCAGTAATAGCACAAGTGTACCTACAGACGGGTGTGTTTGTCCACCGGGAGACTGTGAGTGCAGCAATTGTGAAACCCACGGGATAATTAATGGCTTGAAGTTGGACCAGCTCTTTGCTGAACCACCTCAAAGTGGAGAATGGTCGCAAGAACAGGTTGCTAGCTTTTTGGGACTGTTGTTGGGATCTGATTTAAGTAGCAGGTAGTGGTATTCGAGTTGGAACTGCGGGGCACTTTCCGACGATTCCTGATCCTCAAAATTGTTAGAGATTCAATGTACTTCGCAATACATTTGAGGATATACTTGGCGTGTTCAAATGTGCTTTAATTCAAAAAAATATGTACATAGAAGGGTAAATGGCCCCTGCATTGTTGGGAAGGAATTTATAGACGACTAGAATCAAGGATATAGAGAAGATTGCATATATCTTTCAAATATTCAATACACAAGAAACAAAGATAAATGATAATTAATTGACCAATTGAGTTTGTAAAATTAAGATATTAGCACTTTGATAAACCAATCCGCACTGTGTTGAGTTTCAATACTATTTATGCTACACCAAAATTGACTATAATTGACTGTATAGTCATAACACGTAGATTACCATTGATCTTGTATGGTGAGATCTATTTGACAATAATGGTGTAATATGGATCTTCAGAGTTGTTTAAGGATCAAATGAGAACGTCTAATTTAATTATCAATAGTGCACATACAATTTAACTTCTGCATTATCATATCCTTATTAAACCAGAAATTGTCAAAATTAAGCATAATGTATAAATTATACATCACAATTATTTGAATAAATTCCAACCTAAAACATTTAGAAGATTGAAATACAATTCATTCTATATTCATATTGACACAACTAAATTGAATCGCTTATTGAATCTGATTTAAAGCTCAAAAATGCTTAACTTAATCATATTGAAGCTCTATATACCGATATACATCCGTACACCACAGAATCGAAATATTCCGGTATATAATAAAAATTCGCAGCAATCCCAAAAAAGATGTCCCCATCCTGCACATTATCACGCACCAACCCACATTTTCCTTTCGAACCTCATCGAATCTACTAGAAGGTTCCATCATTGCCCAGTACTTAAACACCAGGCTCCGCTTCCATCAAGTTCATTAACATTCCAAACCGCTTATGAACTCCTATCCACAGGATGACCCGGTTGCAGACTTGCTCCGCGGCGATCCCGACCCCGAAATCCCCGAAATATCTCGTGACCACCTCGAAGATTATCAACTTGTGCCGCAACATCGGTATGGTGCTGGCTCTAGTGGTCCTCTTGCTCCACTTAGTGAAGCTCCCATGCCCTGGGAGATCAATTCCAAGGTTGGTAGTCACAATGAATCTGATATGGCTAACTCAGGCTCTAGAATGGCTGTCAATCCGTCTCTGAACTTGAATGGAAATGCCACTGGTGCATTGCAAAGCAATACATCTTCAAATACAAATCATGTTGGTACTAATCTGAACTCTTATAATGCCGTATCTGCATCTGAGGCTGCTCGAAGGAAACCCAAACGAGACCCACCGAAACCAGCTCTGAAAACAGCCCGTCCAGCCTTTGTTATGAAGATTTGGCTGATGGTAAATGACCCGGAAAACTCTCGTTATATTCGCTGGAGTGATGACGGGAAACTGTTTCATGTATTCCATCGTGAAGATTTCATGAGAAATATTCTCCCTAAATATTTCAAACACAACAATTTCGCCAGTTTTGTTCGTCAATTAAATATGTACGGTTGGCACAAAGTTCAAGATATTAACACTGGTTCACTTTATCTGCAAATTCGTGGAGAAAATCAGGGTGTTGATGAGGTTTGGCAATTTGAAAATGAATATTTTCAGCGTGATCGTGAAGATTTGTTGGACAAAATTGTCCGTCATAAGTCCGGTGCAGCCGGCGATCAAACTCAAGACGCTCAAGGTTCAGTAATGCCTGCCCCAGGTGATCAAAATGGAGCCAATTCTAATGTCTGGGCATCACTTTTAAATGAAATGGAGCAAATTAAACGCAATCAATTGACCATAAGTGAAGACCTTCGCAGAATTCGTAAGGATAATAAAACCTTATGGCAAGAGAATTATATTGCTCGAGAGAGACATCAGAAGCAGGCTCAAACTTTGGAAAAAATCTTAACGTTCTTGGCTACGGTATATAGTAACAACGGAAAGATAGGCCCCGCCAACAATGCCCTAGCCTCCATGTTTCCTGACGGATCAGGTGGTGAATTGGTACCATGGGCAGTTCCGGGTCAGCAGACTCAGCCTCTGCCACAAGTGCAGACCGTGGATCCCCTGCCATACCCTCCAGCGCTGCCATACCTGAGACCCCGACTCATGCTTACATATTCTAATGGACCAAATCTGATGCCAAATCTGGTACCTCCTCTGGTATCGAATCTGGCGCCGAATCTGGTGCCCCCCCTGGGTCTCAACAATGCCAATCTGGCACAAAACCTGTTCAGTGGTCCGGTGTCTGGTCCAGGTATGAACGGACAGGCTGGGTCACCAGATCCATCTTCAGTAGAGGATATCATTCGATCTTACAATCTGCCAGCTCGTGCTGACATGTCAAACAGGTACTACCAACTGTTGTTAGATAACAACGGTGGATCTACCCCCATGCTGCCTAGGCATTACTTTCCTGAAATAACCCGAATGTCGTCGAACACTGATATCGGCAATTTGGAGCAGAATATCAAGAACCAGGGCAACACGATACTGCAAGTACAGGACTGGATTCTGAAGCTCCAACAACAACAACAACAACAACAACAACAACAACAACAGCAACCTCCAAAACCTGATGCTCCGACGCCATCAAGTCTCGGAACACAGCCTTTTGATGTTAATTCGTTGGATACGGCAGGTACTGTTCCTACACCTTCAGACCCGGCTGCTCTGAGTAATGTCTTGGACGAACCGGACATGTTTTTCAATGTCAATGACTTTTTGAAAGATTCTGGCACTCCAGTAGATCCTTCCAGCAGTAATCCTGACAAAAGAAATATTGAGGAAGTTTTGGAAGATGAGGTGGCTGGTCCACCTAAGAAGAAAAAGACTTCTCAATGAATGATTTGATAAACATTATTGAGCCATACTAGAAGCTGATCAGATGGTGATAAGAAGCTTATTGGTTGTGTATTAATAGCGATTTGAAGAGGATTGAGGCAAGATAGATCAGCAAACAAAAGAAGAAAAGATTGAAAAAAAGAGAAAGAGAAGACGATATGCGGAGGAGAACATGAAGTGATGAAACTTTTATCATGAAACGAAATAAGTCACCCATCCAGGGTTCTGGCTCATACAAAGTCTTTGGTTCATTCAGGGATTTACGATTACCCCATCAATCCTTAAAATAGTGAAACAGCAACTCGTCTGCTGTTTACAGCCTACGATATTATGGGAAAGGTTAATAGTTATAGAACGGTTATAGATATAAAGTGTAGTCATTATTGTGAGTTATAATTAAGTATTCAAAACTAGGCATTTCCAAATCAAACCTTCAAAACCAGGCCTATCAAAATTACACCTTTCAAAATTAGACCTTTCAAAATTAGACCTTTCAAAATAAAACCTTTAAAAAATGAGACCTTTCAAAAACAGCTTATCGTGAATGCCGCGCAAATCCTGGCAGTTTTTCCGTGTGATGCTGCTTTGCGATGCTCTGCGCGCTTTTATACGCTTGTCTACAACCTGCTCACGTGCCACCCCGAACGCAATCTCCCATTAAAGCCAATATGATTTTTAGTGTTTGCAACCTGAACTCGAGAGTTAATTTTTTAAATAGACCGATAAAGGGTGTATCTGAGTACACTTCGAGCCATATAGGATAACAAGGGACCTGATTCTATTGGATTCCTGCATAATTAGTCACAATTTTACCCATATCCTGTCAGATTTAGGACCTTTTTTGCTTGATCCTAATCAAAAAAAAAGCCGTACGAAAGCCAAACGGACGCTGTTGAAAGCCATTGAACGCAAGAAAGATCCAGTTTCAAAGATTAACAAGACCAAAAAAGTAGAAGGATAAAGTCCTTTATTCACATTAGTCATTTTGGACCCGATCAAACGCAGTTAAGTTCCTAAACAGTCTACAAATAAGTATCCGATCCAGCTCACTAAGAGTTCAAAATGGCACCGGGGGTATTTATTCTCAATGGTGATGAACCAAAACGTCGAATATACTCGAAAAAGGGATGCAGAGAGTGTAAGAGACGTAAGATTAAGTGTGATGAAGGAAAACCGTCGTGTTGGCAGTGCTCACGACTTAAAAAGCCGTGTATTTACCCCAAAAAAGGTGAACGAGTCAAAAGAGTTTCGATGAAGCAAGCTCAGGAATTGTTTAAACAAGATTCTCAACATGAAATGGGTATCGAAGGTGTCAACTACGCAACTTTAGCCCAGTCTCAACTGCCAGAGGGTTCTGTTCAGAGGTATTCTTCGGATTCTCAAGCAGCATCCACCCCAGCACACTCCGGTGCTCACTCCACAGGGGACACATCGGTTCATCTGAGCAATTATTTGGAGAAGAAGGGTCACTCTTTGGAATCTGAGACTCATAGTGCTAATAACAATCCCAATTCCGGTGGAATTGGCTCTCATTTATCAAACAATAGCCCTACTAGCAGCGGAGATCGGTCCCCCAATAATAGAGCGGGGGCTTATGTGACAAACGATGATCACAAAGAACGAGGAACGCCGTTTTATCAACCAGATTTCAATTTAAATCACTCCAATAGGCAACATTTTCAAGCTGGACTGCCTTTGAACGATCCTGACTCCAGAAATTTGCATGCGCTGACTGGAAATAAGCAATCAACAACGTCTGTTTCGTTCCTGGATAAAAACTCTGCATTGATGGACACTCAGAGGGTGTCTCTCGAACACTTACTAAACGCTTCTCCCGATCAGTCGTTCCCGATGTCACCTTTTTCGTTCGAAATAGATCCCAACGATCTCACTCTTCTAGCTACAGACCTCAATAACATCGTTGCAAATATTGTGGGTGAAAAAACAGAGTTAGATCAGCAAGGATCATTGCATTCAGCATCGCCTGGTACCTACGAAGGCGGCAAAAATGAACAGAAACCCGAGGAGCTCAACAGCACTTCTCAGGAGCGTGACAAATTATCAATATCTGAGGCTCGTACAGCTTCCTCGGCTCCAAAAAGGTCAAAGATGGGTACAAGAGGTACCCCGATAGAAGAAATCGGCCGTGGATTGCCGCTTTCGTTTATAAAACTCAGCAAACTGCACGAGAAGGTTTATCTAGAGGAATTTTATCACGAGTACGCTGGTATCATGCTTCCACTTGCCTACTGGAATGAATCCTCAAAACTGTTTATAAACCCGGTTCGTGACATTCTTCTAACGGTTGCAGCTCGTGAAACCTATTTGCTTGCTGCAATTTTAGCACAGGGAGCTTACACTGCTCTGAGACGAAGTGGTTTACCAGAAGACGAACGGGCACATCACCATTACCTTCTGAGCTGTCTTCAGCTTCTAGGACCGGCTCTCTCTCTGAGCAAAAGTTCCCGGCTCCAAGGACCGCTGGGAACTAATATTCTGCTCGTAGATATCGAAGCGATGCTTTTGACAGTTCTTCTTTTAACCTCTGCACATGCCCTGAATACAAAGCAGGATTGGAGGGCCCATTTGAGAGGAGCTCGAGACCTTCTTTTGAAACTCAATACCCTGCAAAGAGCAGCTGCCCTGCCGATACTTGTCTTTTGTAAATACTGGTACAGTCTGATTGAAATACTTGCTGGACTACTGCTGGATTTTGGGGGCACTTTAAAAAGAGAAGAGGAGATGGATACTCTCGTAAGTAGTGGTAGTCCTCACGAGGTCGCAATCATGAAGAACTTTAAATTAGTGAGCCAAGATGGGTACAATTTAATTTACGGATATCCGAATAAGTGTGTTGAACTGCTTCGTGATTTGGCCAAATTTCTTAACAAACTCAGAGAGGGAGTCGTTCCCGACGTTGATGAAGTTTTGGGGCTATTGGCAGATTTCAACGCTTGGAGAAATGAAACCCAAATTCTGAAAACAGGTCTCTTGGAGGGGGATCATTATGATCCTAAATACAATGTCCCAGGAAGTTTGATAGACTCTTTCACGGAACCCGGAACCAACGATGGGCGCAGGTTCCAGATTTGCTGGCCAGATATGTCACACCTCGCATATACCATTGCTGCTCAAGTTACCCTTCTCACGAGAGGTCTTGGGCTTCCGACGAACAGTATTCCTGTGCAACAGTTGGTTACTAAATTCACTTCCATGTTACGCTTTTTGCAACTGCCGGAGCAACCAAAAGTTTCTTGTGCCGTATTGATGATACAATGGCCTTCTTTAGTAGTTGGAGTCAATTGTGTGAAGGAGGAAGATCGATTCTTGGTCATGAAATTGTTCCGTGTTCTGGCTCAGATTGGATCAGGCAGTGCGAGATACCTGTTGAGAAAGCTTCACAAGGCCTGGCAAGGTGGTGCAGGGGATGATATGGATAGTGTGGATATTTTAACCTACTAAGTATAAGGTTGCTGGCAATCTTTTTTAATAGAATACATATTTATTCTTCTTCTAGTAGCGAATACCAACTGATATCCCCACCAGCAAGTTTCATTTTGGTTTCTAAAACCGATGGTAGCTCTACCGAGCTATCAATGCTTTCGTCCGAACTTTCTGTTGAGGCATCATCCAAATACTTAGCTTCCCTAGCTTCTTCACAGGGACATGAATCTGAACAAGGACTCCAGTCAAAGTATCCTTGGGCCTTCATTTCCTGTAACTTCCAGCCAATTCTCTCAGCTCCTAAGCGGGCTCCATCAAGATTGGCACTAGAAGGTCCCATTCTTAACATAGCATTTTTCCCAGTCATGAACAAAGGAATATCTGAATTCCACTGAAGATTATCTGTGAGAGCAGGAAGACCAGATATAAAGTTCATGGGGTAATCTTTACATACACTTGACATGAATGGCAATTCATCAACGGCTGCCTGAACACCAGTAGCAAAGACAATATAATCTATGTTATCAAGCATTGTAAATACTGGCTTCCCTTCCTTCAACATTGAGTTGTGTCTTTGAGGTTCAGAGACTACTGAAAGGCTCCAAGTTTGGGACTCATGGTTCCATGTCTGCTCAGTAATTTTGGCGAACCTTAACAAATCGAGTTTTTTAGATTTGATGTGCTTGGAAAGCTTTTTGTGGTATTCTGGATTCACAGATCCCCCTTCTCGTGCATCAAGTATCATTTGGTGACGTTCTTCGTCCGAGTCTAGCATGTAGAATGCTGATTTCTTCACGTTTTTGTATTTTGTGACCCAGTCTAAATGGAAATCAAAATGTTTTATCTTTAAAGGTCCTCGTAAAATCTGGTAAACCTTTGTTGCACCCGAGAGTATAGAAACATGAGACAATTGAGCAGCGGTCAACCCACCCCCAACAACAACTATTGATGTCGGTTTTTTTTGGCTGATTTTGTCAAGAACTCGTTGTGGTGGAAAGCTTAAACCGGCAAAAATATCGGTAGTGTGACATGAAGAGTTTGGATCATGGCTATTGAAGGGAGCAATTGGATAGTTAATTTTTCCTCGATGCCCACTCGCAACCACACAAGCCTTGCTGTAAAAGGTTCTTCCAGACTCTGTCTTTAAAACAAAACCTTTACCAATTTCGTTTGTATCTGATACATTGATAGCACAGTATTCAATCAGCACCACCGGATCTCTTCGCACTAAACCTTCAAGAGAATACTTGCGTTCTAAGTCTTTGCAAAAATCATTAAAGAAAGGAGTAGAAGGTCTATAGTAATCTTTCCAGTCTCTCATATTAATATCGGTTATTCCCGGTGCATTATGATGGGAAAACCCTCCAGTCGGAGCCGGGTTACGCCTCATATTCTTTGCCCTTTGCTTTTTGGACTGGTGCTTCAGGTGCTCCTTACCCACCACATTTTCGATTTCTATCAACTCCTTCTCTCTACCATTCAAAAATGCATACGTTACCATAGCATCATAATTGACTGGATCTGGATGGAAGAACATCGGCAGTCTTAAAACAGGAATTTGGCATGCTTCAAATTGACGATGCCATTGTCCCATCCACTGATCTGAGTTCAGATCGAGGACAAGTATCTCATGTGGCCGATACTTCTTATCAGGAGTATAGTTTCCAATCAAACGATTGTCTTTGGATATAAGATTGACCTTGTGACCCCTCTGTCTGAGCCAATGAAATCTTTGGTGCTCGTCTTCAGTATAGATCGAAGCTGGGTGATCTTCGCATAATCGTGCCGTCACTGCGAGACCACAGGTACCGGCTCCAATGATTGCAACTTCGAAAAGGTCTTTCTTTAAGCAATGATGCTCTTGCATTTGATGATACATTAATAAATGACATGTTAAGTGTTTACTTTATACTCACCACCACTGAGGTTGGCTGCAACTCTGCAACCTCTGAGGTTGCAACAAGCCCGTGTGCAGGAAACCAACTCCGAAAACGGCAATTTATCCAAATACAGAATACCTTAAAGTGTTGGATTTGATAGAGAAATAGATAATAAGACTTGCTTTAACCATAATACGTACAATTTTTTATGTAAATATATAACACCTCTTACAAACCTTACAAACCTTCAGCAAAACCTTCGAGGATTGCCAAAATTCCAACGGCGCCTGGATCTGGGATACCACCATCTGCCTTGACATCGTCGTCGTCTACGTAAGAAGCTCTGCCGAATTTAGCCAGAAGATTTTTAGTGCTTTCACAACCATCCTTGGCATCCTTAAGTGCCTCTTTCAAATCGCCAGTTTTGGACAAGCCATCAACAAATGGCTGTAATGTGTCAACCAATGTACGACCACCAACCCTAGCTTTGGTATACTTGAACAAACCGTCGTAAAGAGCTTCGTGTAATGCTTCACCAATAGACTTTCCATCATATTTCTCGACCTTCTTTAAACTCTGGACAAGCGCAGTTAAAAAGATTGAATAGATTCCTCCTGACGTACCACCCATAGAATCCTCAACTAATTCAGTCACTTGCGAAGCAGTTGCAACTGGGTCATCCAAAATTAAAGAGCCGTCTTTAATTGAACCAAGAATAGCATTAGCACCTGCAGCAAGAGTTTCACCACAGTCACCATCTCCTACCAAAGTATCATACTTGGTGATTTTCGGTTCTTCCTCAAGAAGTTTGTTCAATGCCGACTTAATTGCACTTTCGAATTGCTTAGCATCTACACGTACATCGGAATGTTGAACAGGTAATTCTGTCTCTGAGCCCTCATCTATGTTAGAGCTCTGATCCCACAATTTTTGACTGTAGGGTTTAGGCTTCCAACCAGGTGCATCGGTGGGTGCGTCCAAGTAATTTAAGATATCTTCCTTAGAGAACTTGTCATTTGCGGTCTTTGTCAAATTCAACAAAGTAATGGAGAAGCCTGGAGCACTGAGAGAAGTGACAAAATCCGAAATCAAAACTCGGGATGGTTTCTTTTTTAATGGGGACTTCGTCAATATATGATCTGCGATGACATACAATTCTAAAGTAGAGGTTCCTCCCAAGTTATTAACCAAGAGAACATACTCATCATTTTCCAAATCAAAATCAACGTAATGGCGATCCTTATCTTCTGGAGAAAGCAATTTTTTAAACATATCGTCAAGTAAATCGTCTATGTTAGGAATAGGAGAAAGTCTGTGGCCGGGCTCATTATGGATACCCAATCCAAGTTCAGCTTCTTTGGCACTCAAGAAACCCTCATCACCATCATCATCGTCTTTTCTTCCCGGAATTGAAGTTCTATCCAAAGAAGCTCCTAATGTGACAAGGTTTGCGACAATCTGTTTGCCCAACCCAGTGACGTCACTAAGGCTTAACTTAGGCTCTGTAGAGGCAGCACCCACAATTTTATGCACAATTGCAGTTCCTGAAAGACCTCTTCTTCCGACCATCTTGTTTTGCTCTCTTCCCACGGCAACATCATCAGCAACAGCCAATAATTCCACATTGTATCCTTCATTCTTTGCTCTTTCAACGACAAGACCAAAATGTAAGATATCTCCCGTATAATTTTTCACCACCACAAGTGTCCCATCTTCTTTGTTTTTCGAGGAAACTTTACGAATTGCAGCAAGTATTTGTTTAGTCAGTGGAGATGCAAAGATATTACCAGATACTGCAGCATCCAACAAGTTTTCACCAACGTATCCAGCATGAAGTGGTTCATGTCCTGCACCTCCTCCACTGATCACCGTCACGTGCTTAGATTGTGCTGTGGATGGATTGTAAATAACTTTCTGTTCTTGAAGTAAGCGAATTGAAGGGTTCAGCAGGGCCAATGCCTTAAGATGTGAGGTCACAAGATCCTCGTCGTTGTTGTAATTCCAATGTCTACCCATTTGTGCGCAATTTAGCTGACAATAAAAGGAGAAAACGCTTTTATATAAGTATACATTTACGAGCTTTTGAACCGCATATGTCCACGTGACCTACATCATCCCGCATCTTCCATAGCAATAATGACCTCATATGTAAAACAAGTGCTATTTGGTGAGGTTAATCGCATGAAAAATATTGCACCAAGCTTCTTTTCGTACTTGGCACACTCTAAAATCATGTGAGGAATAGTATCACTTGCTCTATACGCTGGTATTTTGGAATTGGAAGCGAAATAATCGAATTCAATCTCATTTGCTTGAAAAGCTCACGATTATTTTATGTGGTCTCACAAAATTGGGCTTTTTAGAAATACTACTCCAAAAAAAGGTTTAAAAGCTAAAACGAAAAGACGTCAATATGATAGTACTACAATCTCAAGAGAATATGACAAACGGAGTACGCTAACACCTTCAGCAATGGCTCTGTGGCCGAGTGGTTAAGGCGATAGACTCAAGTTCTATTATCGTAAAGATGCACGCGTTCGAACCGCGTCGGAGTCATTATTTTTTTGCTTTTTCTAGCCTAGTTGATGATTTTTCAGAATGAAGAATAGAATCAAGGTTGATTTTTTTTTTGCTGCTTAATATATTCATCATCTGGTCACTGATCACGGTTATTTACTTGTCCTTTTTGATAAGTAGAGAATGCTCGACAATTGAAGGCTTAAAAGAAATATTTTGATAGCACCCCCAATCTTGACCACTACAATTTTATCAGTAGCTTCTTTTTTTGCTCACGAAATGTTTGCAAAGCTTCCACATGGAGTAACTGATCCGTGAAATGGGAATAAATCACATATAGCTGAAAAATTGGTTGTTTCCTATTCTGGATCAGTTTTTTTATCAAGATTCAACAAAAGAATCAAACTTTATCTAAACTAAGCCGCCAGGTTATGTCCAAATAGTGACAGACTTTTTTGTAGTCTGCAAAAAAAGAAACAAACACATCTGGGTTCCAATCCACAACTCAATAAGATATAGGTTTAGGCAAGCTTAGTTAGGCGACGTAATCTGTAAATCAATTTTGTTTTCGTAATTGAAATCGCAAAACAATACCAAATTATACAGTTCTACCTTGATTAAAGACACTATCTTACCAATTAAGTACATCTACTTAAAATACCACATTCAAAGCAGGCTGAATAAATAACCAATTCACATACAATATCTTAATCCTACTATAGAATAAAGATCTCCTTATAGTTTTAATCTATTTTCGGAGCAAGAAAAATACAGTTGCACGGATTACCTCCAAAGTCAAAAATTCAAGACCACGTATACTCGTCTCCATGTATCGAAAAGAAAGAAAAGACAAGCGATTAATGTTGCACCCACATCTTCAGCGATAACGGATCACCGAAGCTTAATTGAAAAATAATTTTGCGAAGAATTATTTGAAACCGTTCAAAATATTCACACCCGATAAACTCTCCGACCGCCTCGAAACGCTTTCATAATTGATTATGATGAAAGAGCGTGTTTATCGAGTTACCCACCAAATTCAACGGTAATAAGATATTATAATACAATAAACAAGACATCCCTATTATGGAAGCGGGTCATCTAAACCAGGGCACCCGCCTCAGTGAAATTACCCGGAAATTTTTACACGGTCGCATCTCATGCAGTAGATGACACCCTTCTCCTAACGCACCCCACGTCTTTTGAGTGGAGGCGTTCGCATATCACGGGGAAAGCTGGGGCAGAAGAATGATGAAATTGATTGTGGTAAGCTACTAACTATCACAATTTTTTTTGGCTCAATTCGAAAAGATTTCGTTAGTACAACTTTACTCATGTCAACAAAGTTTCGGCCCCTCATTAAGCTTCGGCCGTTTTATTCCGCGATGCCCTCAACAACAGCTCGCCCGCGCCCTTAACCATTTTTTCGGCCGCACTAAAAATAAAATAGCACCCATTACCAAATGTTGCAACAAACATGCAGCTTCGGATCATCTATACATATTTTTGGAAAAAGAAAAGTTGAAGTAGATAAAAAACGAGGAAAGTGCCAACAAACAATTTTTCATCACCCCCTTATAATCCTATAATTGAGCCAAATATTATGACTGTCTCCACTGAATCCGGTTCCGTCGTCAACAAGGCCATTGGCCCATTGCCAGCTGCTTTCCCAGAGTTAGATGCTAACGTGCTTAACCTCTTCTTGCTTACCGGAAAGTCCGCCGTCGTCACCGGTGGAGCCAGAGGAATTGGTTATGTTATCTCGGAAGCTTACTGCCAAGCTGGTGTTAAGAACTTGGCAATTATTGACTACGCTGGTCACCCAAAGAACTTGGAAAAGTTGGCCACCAACTACCCAAAGACTCAAATTAAATTCTTTGGCTGTGATGTTAGAAATGGTGAACAAGTTCAGCAAGTTATTGAAAGCATTGACAAGGAATTCTCTGGAATTGATATTTTCGTTGCCAATGCTGGTATTGCTTGGACCAGTGGTCCAATTATTGACCAAGCTGACGATAAGGAATGGCTCAATGTCATGAATGTTGACTTAAACGGTGTTTACTACTGTGCTAAACACGTGGGAAAGATTTTCAAGAGACAAGGATCTGGATCCTTGATCATGACTGCCTCTATGAGTGCTCACATTGTTAACGTTCCTAACTTCCAAGCTCCTTACAACGCCGCTAAGGCCGGTGTTTTACACTTGGGTAAGTCTTTGGCAGTTGAATGGGCTGACTTTGCCAGAGTCAACACTGTTTCTCCAGGTTACATTGCCACTGAGTTGTCTGATTTCGTTCCAGAAGATGAGAAGAACGTGTGGTATTCTTTGACTCCAAAGGGTAGACAGGGTGCTCCACGTGAGCTTGCCGGTGCATACTTGTATTTGGCCTCTGATGCCGCCACTTACGTTAATGGTGCAGACTTAAAGGTTGATGGAGGTTACTGTGCCGTCTAAGCGTACTTATAGAGCTATAGATGTACAGGCAGGATGGAAGATTGATGAAGATCAGAAACATGGTGAGATCAAATGAGAATGAAATTTTTAATTAATGTATGGAGTGTCTACTGATATTTATCGTATGTCCTTGTATGGATATGATGGAGGTAACAGAAGAACTGTTATGATTAGAATTAATTAAAGACAACCCAATTGTCAAATGGGCGAAATTTTAATTAAGATGTGGATATTTTATAGACAATAGATTTGAATTTATTACTGAAAAGATGTGTAATTCCAAAAAGCTTAAGAGGGTAGGGGATGGTTCAAAAGATAAGGCCAAGAGAAGTGTGGTAAATTTTAAGATGGACAATTACTAATTCATTCTATAATAGCGCTTTTATTAATTGGGCCAAGAGATCTTATCAGAATCGAAGACTTGATTGATTTATTGAGAAAAGTGATCTTGATATGAGTGAATGTCAAGAAAGCGAAGATAACGAGATAATATAGGAGGACAGAACTTAGTGTAAAAGACTAAGCTCAGAAACATAAGATGATAGTGTGTAAGTAAATATTTTCTGTCAAAAATTGAGTTAATAGAGACTTTTGGTGCCTACTTTGATAAATAATCATTTAGAAGACATTTAAGATGAAAGTCAAAACGAATAAGAAGGAAGAAATAACTTGTGAATGAAAATGATTAAATCACCGGGTCTGGAATTTTCAAGCATCACGAATTGATTGATACAGTGTGATAAGAATTAGTAGTGATGCAATAAAGTGGTGATGCAATCAAGTGGTGATGTAATAAAGCAGTCTTACAATAAAAAGTATTGTCAAATTAGCAAGTGCAAAAACGATAGAGATCCCAAAAAGAAGCCCGTCGCCACCCGGGTATTCAACAAATCAACATTCGAACCACAAATAAGCTCACATGAAAGCAGTATCATGCTGCACAGAAGTTAAAAAGAGTCATCTATAATACATATTTAAGTAAGTATTGAAAAGTATTTGAGTCATGATTTAATTGCAGCCTGCTAAATTTGGTGCTTGAATTAATTCTTCCCTATAAAACTCAATCACAGTGATTTAGCAATATTTTATGTTATTCGATTCAACATGTTTTAATATTATCTTAGATTTTTTTGGAATGAAAACAGAGAAAAAAAGACTTTAAAGATCATGTCAACTTTATTTAAATTTGCAAATCAAAATCGTTCCCTTAATCATGTTTCAAATCCATCCATTTCTTTAGACCCATCTCTCTCCGTCTCTACCGAATTGATCTCACTAAAATAAAAAAAATCTCGGATCCTCATCGGGGTAACCGCCCCGGCCAGCACTGCATACATCATAAAAGCACTGCACAAATCAGGAAAGTACTGCACATAGTCACAGCAAACACCCGCCAAGTGGCCACGGCCTCGGAACCGAACGCGCCATCCAAACACCCATAATCAACCCCACGCCCTGTACAGGGGTACTCTCGCACAAAGGCCCCTCTCCCCCGGCGGTTACCCCCTTTAGCCAATCAGCTGCGCGCATTAGTAAAGCGAGGTTGGTGAGGGTGCTCTTTTTATAAAAAAAACCCAGTTTGACTCCGCAAAAGTTTCAAAGTCAACACTAGCAGTCCTTGCTTTAAGGTTAATTCACCCCTAATCAAAGCAAGATGCTCCGTCACTTGAGACAGTTTTCTACCTCTAGGGTAGCCAAGCAAACCATTGGTAATGACATCAAGGGTAAAACTTTCAACGCAGCAAAGTACATGGGTCAAAAGTATCATGTTGTTGATCACGAGTATGACTGTGTGGTTGTTGGTGCTGGAGGTGCCGGTTTGAGAGCTGCTTTCGGTTTGGCCAATGAAGGTTACAAGACCGCCTGTATTTCCAAATTATTCCCAACTCGTTCCCATACTGTTGCCGCTCAGGGAGGAATCAACGCCGCCTTGGGAAATATGCATCCAGATGACTGGCACTGGCATATGTATGACACCGTCAAGGGTTCCGATTGGTTAGGTGACCAGGATGCCATTCACTACATGACTAGAGAAGCTCCAGAATCTATTTACGAGTTGGAAAACTACGGTGTCCCATTCTCCAGAAATGAGGAGGGTAGAATCTATCAAAGAGCCTTTGGTGGTCAATCTAAGGAGTACGGTAAGGGTGGTCAGGCCTACAGAACTTGTGCCGTCGCCGACAGAACCGGTCACGCCTTGTTACACTCTCTTTACGGTCAATCCTTGAGACACGACACCCATTTTTTCATTGAGTTCTTTGCATTGGACTTGCTTATGGAGAACGGCGCTTGTGTAGGACTCATTGCCTACAACCAGGAAGACGGTACTTTGCACAGATTCCGTGCCCACAAGACCATTATCGCCACTGGTGGTTACGGTCGTACCTACTTCTCCTGTACCTCCGCTCACACCTGTACCGGTGATGGTTTCGCTATGGTTTCTCGTGCCGGTTTGCCATTGCAAGATTTGGAATTCGTGCAATTCCACCCAACTGGTATCTACGGTTCCGGTTGTCTTATCACTGAAGGTGCTCGTGGTGAAGGTGGTTTCCTTGTGAACTCCGAAGGTGAACGTTTTATGGAGAGATACGCCCCACACGCCAAGGATTTGGCCTCCAGAGATGTCGTTTCTCGTGCCATCACCATGGAAATTAATGCTGGAAGAGGTGTTGGACCAGAAAAGGACCACATGTACTTGCAATTGCACCATCTTCCTCCAGCTGTTCTTAAGGAGAGACTTCCAGGTATCTCTGAAACCGCTCACATTTTCGCAGGTGTCGATGTCACTAAGGAACCAATCCCAATTTTGCCAACCGTCCATTACAATATGGGTGGTGTCCCAACTAACTGGAAGGGCGAAGTCTTGAAGCAAGAGAACGGTAAGGATGTTGTTGTTCCAGGTCTTTTGGCCTGTGGTGAGGCTGCTTGTGCATCTGTTCACGGTGCCAACAGATTGGGTGCCAACTCCTTGTTGGACTTGGTTGTGTTCGGCCGTGCTGTCGCCCACACTATCAGAGACACATTGACTCCAAACACCCCACACAAGCCATTGGATGGACAATTGGGTAAGGAGCTGATTGAAAACTTGGACAAGTTGAGAAACGCCAACGGTTCTAGAAGAACTGCTGAAATCAGATTGGAAATGCAAAAGACTATGCAAAAGGGTTGTGCTGTGTTTAGAACCCAGGAGACCTTGGACGAAGGTGTGGAAAAGATCTTGGCTACCGACAAGACTTTCGCTGATGTCCAAACCACAGACCGTTCTATGATTTGGAACTCCGACTTGGTTGAGACTTTGGAATTGCAAAACTTGTTGACTTGTGCTACTCAAACCGCCGTTTCTGCTGCCAACAGACCAGAATCTAGAGGTGCTCACGCCAGAGATGATTTCGAAGAAAGAGACGATGTCAACTGGAGAAAGCACACATTGTCTTATCAGAAAGAATTTGGTGCTCCAGTCACCTTGAGTTACAGAGATGTTATCGCCACCACCTTGGACGAGAACGAGTGTAAGCCAGTTCCTCCAGCTAAGAGAGTTTACTAGTCAATGTGCATATATATTTATATTTCGCCAGTGCTCGCTTAGGCTGGGATATACAATACAGAAAACATAAATAGAAACTTGTAATATACCAGTAAATTAAAGCAGTATTTTTGATTCAGTAATTTGAGTAATATAATAGTTGATTCACATTAAGAAAGGTATTGATCGACGAAGAATGATTAGAGTTAGTGAACATATTCTCGCTTGTAGCAGATTCTACAGTAAAATTTATTTTAGGAGGTGTGGAAAATTCTAGAGGCGGCTTTAAATTTAAGCCAAATTTACTGAGAGAATATCTATCAAGATGGTAGAAAATAGATTTAGAGTCACCAGGGCTTTTAAACACGAAGATATAAACGGAACGATGTAATCATATTATGATCTGGATAAAATTGAAAAGAAATTTTTCACCGTATTGAATTTTTCCGAGGAGGCGAAGTGAAAATAATAGTAAATCATTAGAGATCAATCTATACTTTTCATAGCAAAGTTATGTCTTTCTCAATAGAATTAAGCTTTGCTGATTGCTAAAGGTATTGTAATCCCGTTTATATTCTTGAAATTAGAACCAGACTCTTATTTGCAGTATTTCAATATACTAGATTCTACCACTTTTAACTAGATAATAAGCCATACCACCCCTTCTAAGGTTCCCCAGTGTCTAAAACCCTCCACTCTCAACTGCCCCAGATTTTAATGAGGTGTACGGATCACCTTCCTAGTACAGACATGCATAAAAAAAAATTGTTAATGTTACTGATGGAATGGCCGACAGAGGGGCCGAGCCGAGCATTTAACCAATTCGTGCAGGTAACAACAACATCACTAACGAAGTAATCACCTATCACCACCATCAAACACTATTTACCGATAGTCAAAAAAAAATAAACACGCTACCAAATAGTAACCCACGCCAAGTTTAATGGTCTGAGCAATTGGTCCATGTGCCGTGCATTTTCCCGGAGCGGTGCCCAACAGCAGTCCGAAATTACGTCATGGTTCACTGTAGCAGCAATACCGATTGCGATTATGGAAAAAAAAAACAAGTGGGCTCGGATTAACTTAGCCCCGAGATATGCCTCGAGGTCCAAGATCAGATGCCCCGGGCCCCTATCACAAAACAACGCATCTTCTTCTCGTGTATTTCCCAAACCAGGAGCGCTGCCGATGTCGCGTCCTTCCTCCCCCATGTCGTGTTTCTTTCTCCCCCCCTTCTCCCCCTCGCTCGCACGCCTCTCCAGCAAGCGGGCCATTTTTTTTCCACCCCCACGTATACTTTGTTCCGATCTGCTGAACCCTTTCTGGGAAAATTATCCGCGCACACTACTACTGCTCTAGCAACATTAGCAGGTCCAATGTAGACCGGAATGCAGTATATAAACGGCCGCTTCGCCCCCCCCTCTACTGTAGCTTTTAATTCTATATTCACTAGGTTTTCCATTAACAACCTACTAATTGCATTCATAGCTGCTCAGTCACTAACAAACATTATAACTTTCAATTCAACATGGTTAAGTCTCTCATTAACGACCGTTTAGGAGAATTGCCAACTAAGGCCCCAGCTCTTTCCAAAAATGTTTTGGATCTTTTCCTGTTAAAGGGTAAAGTTGCATCTGTTACTGGTTCCCTGGGTGGAATTGGTTTCGCTGTTGCTGAAGCTTACGCCCAAGCCGGTGCTGATGTTGCCATCTGGTACAACCTGAAGTCTTGTGAAGACAAGGCTGAATATCTTGCTAAGGAATACGGTGTCAAGGCCAAGGCATACGGCTGTAACATTGCTGACCCTGAAGATGTTGAAAAAGTCATTTCTCAAATCGAACAGGATTTTGGTACCATTGACATCTTCGTTGCCAATGCAGGAATTCCATGGACCGCAGGAAGATCCGTAGAAGATGAAGGTTGGGACAACTACAAGAAGGTCATTGATTTGGACCTTAATGGTGTTTACTACTGTGCCAAGACCGTGGGTAAGATCTTCCAAAAGAACGGTAAGGGTTCCCTTATCTTCACCGCATCCATGTCTGGTCACATCTGTAATGTTCCTCAATTGCAGGCTCCTTACAATGCTGCTAAGTCTGCTGTGATACACTTGGCTAGATCTTTGGCTATTGAATGGGCTCCATTTGCCAGAGTTAACTCCATTTCTCCAGGTTACATCATCACCGAAATTTCCAACTTTGTTCCAGATGAAATGAAGGAAAAGTGGTGGCAATTGATCCCATTGGGACGTGAAGCTCTTCCTCAAGAATTGGTTGGTGCTTACTTGTACTTGGCATCTGATGCCAGTACCTACACTACTGGTTCTGACATTTTGGTTGACGGTGGTTACTGTGCCCCATAGTTAATAAAAATAGAAATAATTAAGCAGATTAAGACTTATTGTAGATAGTGTGAGATGGTATTTCGATGATCTTACCGAATCAAAAAGTTAGGCAAAGCTAATTTGATCATTTTTTATGTTTAAGCATGCAATGCCAACGATAGTTTAAATGCATTGAGCAATTAGTATCCGCTAATACCTATAACCTAAACAATATTTAACCATACACTGAAAATGTTATACATTTTAATTCTTAGTGGTATTAATCAATAATATAATGAATTAAGCAAATTTGTTTCGAAATCACAATTATTTGGAAAATTTCTATACAATTTTCGCCAGTTTGCCCAATTCAAAGACTGAATTATTTCCACTTGCTCTTATCAAAGCTTATTTTTATAGAGCATTTCGAATTGATGCCATTTTTTTTCCTCTCGGGAAAGCCTAAACTGGGGGTCCGAATCAATGGACTGATTCAATCCTTATTCACAATAATTTATGTAACAACTCCGACATCACCTCGGAATTTTAATCTACGCATTACAATGCCAAATTTAAACATGTCGAGTCTTATCATCATGCTTTCAATGGTTACGAAAAAGACACCCTAATTATGCAAATATCCAAATTCACCAATTAAAATCCATAAAATATTTTACGACATTCGCCCTTCAACTACATCCCTCTCAAATGGCTTTGATAATTCAGTATGTACCGTCTAAAAAATGACATCATCTTCGTTTTCTTGAAGAAGATCTCCCTCACCCTTGGCTTGCACATCTAAAGACTCTACAGCCTTTTCAATCAGAGCTTCATCCTTTTGATCAACAGATGAAGCAGCAGCAGCAGCCTTATCCTTGTTTACCTTTTCCTCCGCTTCTGCAGCAGCAGCAGCTTCCTGCTTCTTTTCCTGCACCTTTTTCAACCGGTAAAACTCCTCTCTGTCCAACTCGTCGAGTTCCGAGTTAATGTAACTAATCGTGTTTTCCGTTCTAGGAATAATGACATGCTCAATGGCATTGACTCTTCGGTTGGTCACCTTAATGACTTCGTCCAAGATAATAAATGCCGTCTGCAAAGAGGCCAACTCGACTAAGGTCTCAACTGCCTTGGTATACACAGCCTTGGCTTTTTGAACCTGCTGACCACCACGACCTAAACCGGTCATTTTAAAGTCATTGATGTCTTCATTAATATGGGCATCAAATGTGGGTAAGTATACACCCGAAACGTTTTCCTGCTTGGCGGTGACTTGGAACCGAGCATTTTGCACGGATTCTTGCACTTGATAAGCAATGTTATCACCAGTGGCATACTGAACTTCAGCGAGCGAAAATGCGGCAATCTGCATGACTCTACCCATCTTCCGCTTAGCGTCATCGATCCTGTGAGTAATATCTCTGAATCTTTTGGTAAGAGCCTCCGATTTTCTCTTTAAGAGTGAATGACCCTGTTGGGCACCCTTAAGCTTTCCCTTCATGACACCAAGGGTCATACGTGTGGGGAAAACTGCTTCTCTGTTTCCTGCGCCCGACATTGAATAGGTGGTGGTCTAGTTCTGCGCCTAAAGATGAGGGGGTCCTGCCGTCTAAGGAGAGTTTTACAGTTGTTGAGAATTAAATTAGATTGCACACACACACTGGCGATAAGAGTGCAGGACGGGGAAAGGCGGCGGTGATATTTATCGAGAAATGAAAAAGACTGTGGTCCTTAAGTTTGGTTTAATTATTCTTTGGTAGAGAAACAAAGAGTATTTAGAGAATTGCATTGATTCGGAAAATTCTAAGAACTTTTTGAGTTTAATTTCAACGAAGAAGGTGACATATAGTAATCTTTTGATGTCAACATCTCTTTGTCCGCGGGCCATTAAGGCTCCCACTGATAGCGCAGCTTTGGTGCAAAAAGACGTTCTCCCACATAAGCCCTTGCAGTGGTGAGATAAAATTACATCAACCATACTATGAGAGACAAGTGTGCAGGTCTGTGGTTGCAAAGCTTTTACCGAATATGTCGAGATTAAGCTTAGTGATCGAAGAAATGTTGCTGGTGAAAATCTGACTTTAGACATCAACATTTAGCTCTAGTTGATCAGCTCAAATTTAGGCTGAAAAAAATTTGGGCCAAGGTTCAACCTCAGTAATTCTGCTTTAAATAGTTGAATGATAAAAGATTTTGTGCTGCACAATCAAAAATCAGAGAAACCTACTCAAAAATATTCTGAGCTAATTAAGGTTTTGAAGTTACACCTACTAAAATTTCAAGGTTTTTTAATTACAATTACGATATTCAAAAGAAAGAAGATCAAATCGCTCAACTTAAGTAAAACTTCAACGTCAATAGAAGGTTTAATGAATATGGTAATTTAAAGTTGTAAATTGATCTCTGGATAACAAATTGAATCACTAATAGAATAAAATGGCCCACCCAATGTTAAAGATTTATGAATACGGGCAATTGTATTTACAAACTAAAGCAGATTCAATCTTCTCAGCACTCATCAATGATTGGCATATGAGAATTAATGGCGTTTAAAAATTCAACTCTATTAGTTTAAAAGGGTACGGTTATGATAAGTTGAGCTCGTTTCGTTTCGATGCGGGAAATGGCTGATTATCGTGACAAAAACTAGACTCACAGGGCAAAATTTGGAATTGGATCGAAGAGGCATGAAAATTCGAAAGAGTTTTTCGAATAGAGACATCTTGCAGTTCTAAAGATTCCACTGCTTGAAAATGTAAACGAGATACTCTCATACTGGATTTCCAACTGAAGAAGCACCAAAACGAAAAGCCCTGATCCTTTTTTCGTAAATTTTCAATTACCAAGGCCACGATTCCGATTCTTGGCATTCGTAACTCAAAATTATTCTCAACCCCACATAACATTGAGATGTGGAGCATTTGATCTAGAAAAAATTATTGGGTAACTCATGCTGCCATTTCTTAATGTATTCGGTAATTAGCTTGCCATACAAGGTGAAAAATTCTCAAACGATTGAAAATTCTCGATCACAATATATGTTGCAAAGAATCCCACCTTCTACACTATGTCTTAATGCGCACACATTTAGTTAAAGATTTACTATATACTTGCAAGAAATTCAGCTCAAAGCAAAGCGACAGCAAGTGCACCTAGAATGATACCCGAAGGGGCATATAAGAGACTACCAGAGCCACGGGAGGTAGTAGATTGAGTATTGGAAGACGACGAAATAGTAGACTCGGTTTGATTTTTAAGAGCGCTATTCTGAGCAGCGGATGCTCTCTTTTTACTCATGGATTCCCACGATTTCGACTGTTCTACTGCATCACTCGATCTTCGGATGGAGTGAATGGAGCCCAAGTGAGAATAAAAAGAATCGTATTCGCTATCAGCATTCAAGGAAATAAACGCCGAAGTATCTTGTAGTTCATTAACACGCGAATATTTTGACCACCATGTCACGTATCCAGGATAGATCAGAGTTACTAATTCTACTTCATTATCAGACAAATAGTTGTATACCCCAAAATCAGTTTGGGCGGAAGTAGTGGTTGTCGCGGGCTTCGCCGTTACAGAATTCAAAGATCTTCGTGACTGACGAAAAGCAGTTCTAAAAGATTGGTACTCGCTTTCATCATACAAACTATAGAAAGCTGAAGTATCGCTAGCAGCCCCCGCAGATTTAGCAGCAGAATACCACAGCGTGTAATCTGGCCAAAGTTTAGTGACTAATTGCGAGCCGTAGACGGTAAGGTAGTCATGTACTGTAAATTCATCGAAAGTTGTAGCACACACAACAGAAGTCAATAAGGCAATTGCAATACAGAAGGAATTGGGGAACAACATGGTGAAAAAAAGCAGTTAGATGAAAAGGCAGGTTTTATGATATTTTTGGATCCAGAATTTTAAGTTCACGTTAAAGAAACTTTGTTCTAATTGTAATTATACGACTTGGCTGTATATCGATTATATTATCACATTCTCTATTTAAATTTTGGGTGGCAGCGCTGTAAGTATGCAAGGCATACTGCAAGGCACCACCAAAAAAGCATAAAAAACGTCTTAAATTCGGGCGATGCACAAAGAACATTAATGTTTTTATATAATAAAAAGATCTTTTGCGTTATGAGAGTAAAAGCTTAGTCGATGCAAGAGACGGCTGATCACTATTGAACGAGAGCTGGTGTTGAAGGTCGTATTGCGCAAAAAAACAATTTTATAAAATGGTTTTCGAAACGATAGATGAATTAATAGGGTAAATATAATTGTAGAGATGCTGCTCGACTGTCTCTAAGTACCTTATCAAACTCATAATCTTCGAAAGGAAGAGGTCTAATATTTTTCGTTGACGCACGATTCTTGGCAGTATTTTTTAGCTGTTCTCCACACTCAATAATTAAAAAATGTAGGACGAGCTAGTAAAATTTGAGGAACTTAACGTCGCATTTCCTCCTCAATGACAAGTCCCCCTTAATGATAAGTTGGATTAAAATCATGGTCAATTTTGGAACGCTTTAGAATAATTTGAAACAGATCAAGATATTCATTCTAAGCATAACATAGCTCTAGTCTGAAAAAAGAACACTACTTGTTGTCGACATGCGCTCGATATATAAAAATAGAGGTTCATTTAGCCTTTCATGCCTTTTCTAATTGAGTGGAAATTATACCGTCTATGACGTTTACTTGTGGCACTTTTTTTATGTAAGTTACATAGTCAGACTAACTTAGATATACTAATTAATAAGGTGTTACCACCAATAAAATGTGGAAGATGTTGCATGACCCCTAGATAGTTATAGTAGATATTATTTAATAGTGCAAAGAGGGTTTGCGACAAAATGAAGATAGGTGCTATTTTGACGCGAGGTGCGGCTGGACGCATTTGATATTCACGAGACGTAAGGGAATATTTCGGAATCTTAAACTCAACTATTACACCGTATACGAATACGGGCAATTTTATAATTATTTAATTCAATTGGGTAAGAAGTGCAATTTAGAGAAGTTAGGAAAAGAAAACAACGAGAACAACAAAAAGACCTTAAGTTGGTGGAAACTAGATCGAAATGAAGTTTCAACCAAGTCAGACTATTCCCATTAACGGTTTAATGTCTTATCTAATTTATGCAAGGATCTTTGGAAGAACTAAGCTCGAAATAATTAATTTCTAAACCTAGTGACCAAAATTTGAAGAACGCTGAATCCCAGCTCGTATCATGAATGGAACCGAAATCTGTTTAACAAAACATTTACTTCGAGACAGGTTTGCAGATAACTCTTTAAATACTTTGTTATAGAATTCAGATTGATATTTTTAGTCAATTTCGCAGCCATTTACTCGCATCCCACACGTATATTCATTTTTTCCAGAAAATAGTTGACAATTACACAATTCAATCTGTATGCGGCTTAATATCTTACTGAGAAAACTACTCCGAGATAATTACTCGGTATAAGTTTTAAGCCATAGGAGAGAGAGACAGGCCGACAAAGATTATAGTCAAATTTGTATCATATTATTGCACAATTTTAAGATCATACGTTCAAACAGATAAAGAGTACGTCGAAGTGCTGAAACTTTCATTTATAAGTAACTGAGGTTGCCGTACCTCTTTTTTATGCCCAGTGAAGCTAAATCAAAATGCTTCTCGTTAACTAAAAGGCCCGTCCTGCATACAAAACCTGCACACAATTATCAGACCCCATCGAAGCCATCACATACCAAGCTGTATCCCTTTGCAAGTCCTCAGAGCTGCAATTAATGGATATTTTAGAGCTCTTTGCCGATAGGGAGCTTGAGATAGCGAAAAACCCATCAGACTTCGACCTCTGGTGGGGATACCTCGATGAGGCAACAGATCCAGCTCATCGTATCTCCATTTTTCAGAGAGCAGTATCTAGGTTCCCCCGATCCTATAAGATATGGACACATTATCTCGATTTAAAGTCTCTGTTTGTGATCGATGCCCACTACCTTACCAACAAGGATAAATTTATCGAAGTAAATGAGCTTTTTGAAAGCTCATTGATTTGGATGAATAAGTATCCGCTTGTTTGGGTCAAATATTTGCAATTCTTACTTGACAAACAATATAGTAGAGTCACCGATATACGACGCATATTCAACAGGAGTCTCTGGGAGCTTCCAAGATCACAACACTATCACATTTGGCCCCTTTTCCTTCAATTCGCAGATCTTATGGGAGGCCCCACTGCAGTTCTGATATATTCCAGGTTCTTACAATTTGCGGGCCCAGAAAACATCCAGACCCCTCAGCAATTAGATGAACTCTTCCCCGGAATAGAAACTGACAATTTACCAACTTCAGATATTATTATAAGTAAATTCGTTTCTTTCAAGGGTACAGAGGAAGGTATATCACTTTTCCGCTACATTCTAGATAGACCAGGCAAATTTGGACTCTTAAGTAAGTCGCCACCTGAATTGTGGATGGGTTGCTTGGATCTACTCCTTAAGTCTAAAGTGGATCTGAGAACGTATGATGAGTTGGTATTTGAAGGAATTAAAAGATTCCCTGATCAGATGAGTCGCTTCGTTCTCAAACGTATCTTCTTTTATACAAGGCAAAAAAACTTCTTGAAAGCTCGTTCGATTTACCACCAAGCTATCAGTGATTGCTTAACAGTTAAAGACTTCACGACTCTTTTTGACTCTTTTACAGAATTTGAGGAGAGGATTTTATCCAAAATGGTCGAAAACTTGGAGAAAGAAGGCATCACTGAACTGGCAGAGGTAAATTTGCGAATGGACTTTTTAGAACATCTTTTGGAACAACGACCTTTCCTTTTGAATGATTTGAAGCTCAAGCAAGATAAAAACAATTTAGATGAGTGGTTTGAAAGAGTGAAATTATTCCAAAATAATCCTAATAAAATGCTCAATGCTTATGCACAAGCGTTGACCACAATCAACCCACTTAAAGCATACTCGATTTCCGGTAACTCTGAGTATAACTTGCCAAATTTTTGGATTAATTATGCAAACGTTTACGCTAAAAGTAAAGACTACAAAACAGCATCTCTCATTTTCCAGAAATCTATACAGTCTCAATTCGCCGATCCAGACGATTTGGTCACATTATACATCGAATGGTGCCAGCTTGAGATGGAAGCAGGAAATCTCGAATTTGCTTGTGAAGTAATATCGAACGCATGTACAATTATACCGAATCAAAGAAGCTTGATAACTGTCGTTGAATATAATGATAAATCTGTTGACATCCATCTTAGGGTCCATAAGTCGATAAGATTATGGCAATTCTACATGGATCTACTTCAATCATTTGTCGACGAAGGGTCCGAAGAGGAGATTGAAAAAGTTGAAAAGGCATTTCATCAATTGATGGGCCTCAAAATTATCACTCCTATGGATGTCTTAAACCATGCATCTTTTCTCGAGGAATGGAAATACATTGAACGTTCCTTTGCAACTTATGAACTAGGTATAGCTACATTCAAATACCCTGCAGCTTACGAAATATGGACCATTTATCTCAAGAAAGCTCTATCATATAATCTTGATACTGAAAGAATTCGAGATCTATTTGAGCAATGTCTTCATCCAGCGGGGGATATTTCATGTCCTGCGGAATTCTGCAAAGAAATTTATACTTTGTATTCAAATTTTGAACATAAAAATGGTTTAACCCTTAGATCAATTAAGATCATGCACAATTGCATCACCCAACTCAACAAGGTTTCTGATGATGGATCAGATAGAAAGTCCATCAATGCGGATAAGGTTCAAGTCTACCTGGAATTAATCACAAAGGCAGAAGAGTCTGGTGACTTGGAAATAATTCGAGAGCAGTTCGAAGTGATTCTTAAAGACGATAAATTGCCACAAGAAAATACTGCTAGCTTTACCCAGAGATTTATTGATTACGAAATTAGACAGGGAGAGATACTGAGAGCTAGAGCTTTATACAAATTTTTACTTCAATTGCTACCTAAAAGAGGAGATAATTGGAGTCAATGGGAGCAATTTGAAGTTCAATTCGGAACTGAAAACAGTTTTAAAGAGATTTTACGGATGAGAAGACTTTTGGAGCTGGAAAGTGGACCGATAACTGAACCATCTGGTTTTGTTAAGCTGACAGACACCAAACATTTGGAAAAGCATAATCCTGACGAAATAGAAATAGACATGTAAAATATAATAAATACTAATACAACGCTTATTAAATAAGGAACATTTTGTTCCATGTTCGTTCTATTAATATACACCTCATACCTCATCCTGGGTATTATTATTCGATAATATATCAGACGTCAAGAAGACATCCATTCCACTTATCTGAAAAAGATAAGAAATTTTCTGCCGGATCATTGCTTTTACTAAGCTTGATAGGTATATTTTTGCTTAGTAAATCACCGTAATTATTCCAACCAAAATGATAGTATTTGAATAATGTGAGAAGAAGACTTTGAATGACCTTGAGATGAAATTTTCTTGGGGAGCTAGAATTCGTGTACACAATCAACGATTGTGTGAACTTGTTCAAAATTTCAAAAGCCAAGGATACGGGAACATCCCTTTGGTCTTCAGCCAGTGCACCCAGTGAACCCAGGGAGCACAGCTGAACGCTGAAACGTGCACCTTGCTTCGTGACAGGTGTTGATGGAGCCGACAAACCTGAGGGAGGCGCGTCACCCATTTGTTGGAATATGTTCCAAAGCTTTGTGGAATCCAATTTCTCAAATTCACCACTGTGATCCAGGCCGTAGGTCTTGTGGATACGTTTCAGCTGAGGCATCTGACTCAATAGTATGTTTAATTCCCTAATAAAGTTTTTATTGAAGATTTTGACATTCATGAGTTCAAGCAAAACGAATACTTCCTTTAAACTTTTGTCACAAAACATGATGAGTAAGTATGGAATTAAAAGTCCACTATCGTGGGGTTGCAAACCTTCTTCATTCATAGATTGCAAGTAAAGCAATTCCCGATAAAATTTTTTGAAAGTACTGATTTCGAATGTTGTATCTTCCTCTTTCATGAAATTTAAAATTGATGCAAAAAATGGTCTCAGAACAATCTCGTCGATTTTGGCAAAATATTCAGCATCTTTTTGCGACGTTACTGATATTGGGAATTCTTCAAGCTTTTGCAATAATTTGTCGAGCTTAGCCTCAATTCCAGAAACCGAAGAAGCAGCTGCATCACCGTTATCATAAGATATTAAAAATGCCAAAAACAAATCGTAATTGAACTCCCTAGGACATCTGGACTTCCAATTGAGTCCGCGAATGGAGTTCTTAGAATTGTAAAGCTTCTTTGCAAATTCTTTGGGGTCACTTGAGCTACTATGGAGACTTTTCCATTGTTTGTAGAATTGCTCCAGCGAGTACGTATCACTGCGTTTTTTCATATTTGAATCCACGGTATCTCTTGCCTCCAAACATTTTCTAAGCTCCTTATTATGCTTCGAAATGTCATCCAGCGACTTTGGAGGCAAGTTGATTGGCCGCGAGTGATCCAAGAGATTGAGCTTTTGTGGAGACATAAGTGATACATCATCAATCAGACTTTGAGAGCGGATATAACTTGGAAGTTTGTACATCATCTCCTTTGACCGCTGGTCCTTGATAATTTTGCTTATGCTTTCCAGTGTTTGGATGTAAAACTTTGAGATCAGTTCGCTGATTTCTTGATCTTCTTCTTCCTCTATAAATAAGTCTGAATTATTATCGAACAGAGTATCAAGTCCCGGTAAGTTGTTATGCTTTGCAGACCCAGGAAGATCTCCATGCAGCATGAGGTCCAAGTGTGATCTATTTGTCTTCAAAAAGAGCTCTGATTGACTTCGGATGACTGGAACGTTGAACACCAAATCTAAGTCATTGTTTAAAAGATCGCCGTCATCATCGTTATCGTCATACATCTTTTTGCGAAGCTGTTGACGCTCTTTCACTTCTTGAGCATTTAGGTATTTCGATTTATTGCGCTTGAGCATCAATTGGCCTGTAGAAGCCGATCTGAGCGTTGGGTATACTCCTCGCGATGTTTTGTTTCCCATAGAAAGACTCAGGGTTGACAGTTTACGGAGAGTGATAGTTGAATGCGAGGCACTGACCATAGAACTGTCAGCCAGATCACAGAAGTCTGGAGTACTGTAGTCTGTTGCAAAACTAGTTTCGTCTTCTTCATTGATACGATCTGAGGAGAAGGTATTGTTGCAAGCATATTGATTAATCATAGGTGAACTGGAGGGAGAAACAATACTACTGCTACTGATCGACAGGAGATTTTCAGGTCCCTCAAACTGTGAATTGTCGTCATCTGTCAGTGGTAATGACAAAACCAGGTCACCCAGACGTGGTCGCAACTGGTTGGGAATTTCTGTGAGGGAAGGACCAGCCTTTGCAGCATTTTTAGACGGGGTTTTTGGTGGCATAACTTTCGGTGGTGTACGTACTTCACTGGGTAGACGAGTGCACAGCGAATGGCTACGCAAAAGCAGGGGATTTGATTTGGACGCCTTTGGCAAAGTATTCAGTGCATTTTGAATATTTTCTTGCCCGATTTTTGCTACAAAATAGTCACCGGGTCGCTTCATATCACCAGAAAGCAGCGCCAGCGAGCTCACACGGCGAGGACCGGACATTTTCAGGGCAAATGTCAGGGTTGTAGATTGTGAATTGATCAGAACCAGCAGAAGGTTGCCTAGCGAACTGAGCAGCTGATTTTGATGAGGAGAGTAATCCATTGCGGCGAGGTGATGATGTCTTTTTTTAGATTACAATGTATCGTGAGGGCGAGCGAATACTTAGGGATTATAACCGATGTTGTAAGGGATACAACGATGATTGCGTAATTCGGTACGCTTCGACAAAATGTGGACTTATGTGGGTGGTGCTAGAAGACCAGGATCACTTTTTAAAGGTTGCTGATATTGAACCAAGGTATCGAATTGGCAAGGGATGAGTATCGAAGGGAAGGGGGGGGGGATTGGAAATGAAAGCACAGATTTCTAATGGTTAATATTAACGAAACGAGAGAACGATATCTGGCTTGCAAAACGGAAAGGGTGGGGGATGTGCCTTTAGGGCTTTCGAGTAACGAGTAAAGACAAAAGGCAAATGCAAAAACGGCCTCGATATGAAGTTTTCGGGGGGTCAAAAGTGGTGTCCAGTCAAAAAAAAACACTATAGAAAACAAACAGAAACTGAAATAGTCAATAGTGCGCCAAAATTAGACAGAAAAATTTTCTTTACGCAATAAAAATAGCAACTGCGCAACGAAGATGAAACGGAACGCGGGAGAAATACGATGATTACCGTCATGGTTTTGGGGTAGTCAAAAAGAGAAATTGGTTTGAGCGATTCGGAATTGATATGATTTTGGTTAAGACCCCAATATTGCTTGAATTTTTGATGTGGAATATCAATATCGAGTTGCCAAATCATTGCTTAGCTTGCTCCATGCGCGATGCTCGTTCCCCTTTCGAGGCGCGAAGTATGCTCGCTAATTCTCGCCCGCCTTCCTCTAATGAGGGACGCATTGGCTTAGGTGCTGCACTATCGAACTGCCGAGCAACAGTAACCTCGACAGAGAAGATAGTACTTAAGATTACAACTGATCGATGCAAGGCATTAATAAACCATTATTTTCATAAAGGGCAAGCCAAAATACGACATTTACCCTATAAACTTTACACACTAGAAGATTATACCTATCTAAAATATCGAGACCAGAACCCAGACGGTCTCGGTTGAAGATTCCAATACATCTGGACCACTCTATATAGATCTATTTCCCAGCCTAAGCACTTTCTTCAATTATACTGGCATTTGATTTTTATTTTTTAATTTTTATCAATTTTCCCTTTTATACTAAGCCTCGAGTATTTCCGGTATTCTGTACAGATACCTACCGCTTAGACCTGCATTGCCTCGACCTTATTGCTCTTTCATCACAATAGAATCAACAAAAATTATGATGGAAAATTTACGGGTCAATAAAGACAAAAATTGTAATATATCACGAATTTCGACTCGACTCGATATTCAACTTAATCGTTTAGATAAACTTTACGGTCGTACATGATATCATTATACAGAGGTCTATGATAGCATATCAGCTGTTATTCCACGCAGCAATTTCAAAGCTTATTTAATAGTCTATTCCAAATTCCCCGTTAAAAAGTCGTCGCTGCTATCGCACTTTTTTTCTTTATCGCGATTGGAATTTATTTCTCTTGTTATTGTACCAACCTTCACACATTCTTATCTATATACACGACAATAGAAAAAATGTGCAGCCTAGACTATTGATCTATAGCATGCTGTCCGCCTTTGCGACTGATTAGGAAATAAAACTTTGAAGTGTGCCTGTAGCCAATATATGGTCTATTTGTGGGTTTCAAAATTGATAAATTGACCGGCACCTTACCGACACCCTGATAAAATATTCACCTTAATAGCTGTAAGCACGTCTCCTGGGTGGTGCTTATATTTACGCTTGCTACGAGACCAGGGCTTATGTGCAGACGTCTTTCTCTGGTATCTCTTAACTATGCCCTGATGAGATAGTTCTATGAACGAAAAAATTGGTTTATCTTTTGATATTAATCTGTTGAATACTAAACCTAATATACTTCATTTGGATTAAACACTGGTGCAATAAACGTGCTTCGAGCCCCTTTTCCTTTGTTCATTTCTTTATTCTATTTTTCGTAATTTTTAAGTTACGTCTTTGTCGGGCTTTTATTTCTCCCTCTTGGTAACGTCTGCTAAAAGTCGCAGTATAAGGCTTTTGCTAATGGTTACCTTTTTGATCCAATATAATACTGACTGCGATTTTTTTGATAAGCTCGTGTGTAATTACAGAATTGGTGAACTATTTTTTATTGTGAGGCTATCCTTAGTACTCAGATCTGACGTCAAAAGTCGAAAAGTTTAATGGTCAGTCAAGTTTCAAATGTTTTGAGCACAAAATTAGACAGGCTGGTGCTTTCGGGATAAATCTGTAGATAACCGAAAATGTACTAAATTGGCCTCCATCCTTCAATAAGTCGGATTATATAACCATTGCGGCCTAGGGATCATTACTCTATCGCCTCAATCATTATTTCTGACGATCTCTTTACTCCATTTCATCTCTTAAACAATCAGGTCAGAGTCTTAAAAATTTCACATCCATGCCTACAATTAAATTCATCATTATCTCTATGTTGAAGTATGCTCATATACATGCTCATGTTATCTAATAAATACCCAATGCTACCTGTGTCTCTTACTCGCGATCTATCCATTCTTTGGTGCTCATTTGTGACAATCGCGATAATGCTCTAGCAAATGCAAATCTTTCCTCGTCACTGTCAAACATATTGGCCTTCTTTGCAACCTCTTTACTAAAACCATGCTTGGTCACCAAGTCATCATTCTCGACCCCAACTGCCTCTCCTTTACTCTTTTTCCGCTCACTCTTGTATAATTCAAAATTCTCAGCTGCAATGTCTTCGGGTTCAACGAAAATGTCTTTGAATGGTGCTGCCAGAGTCACACAGAGTTTACATCCAGCATCATATCCCGCGTCCAAGAATGTGATGAATCTACGGATTCTGTCTCTTGAATCAATACTCAAATAAGGAATGTCTGTGATGATAAAGGCACGGAAATGTGAAGCCAATTGTAAATAATCACCGGCTGCCAAAGGACTACCACAGAGCTCTTCAAATGTGAATTGCGCCACTTTTGGTGGAGTACTCTTTGGTACCTCCAATTTACGTCCCCAAACATCAACGGAATACCCGGTTTTACCTTCTTCTTCTTCGCTGAAATAACTGTACCATTGATTAACATGTTCTTCTCTTTGCAGCTGACATGTCTTCGAATTGTACTTCACGCCGGGTTTTGGGCTGTAATAAACAGGCAACAATGGTTTCGGTACTTTACGATAATCCGTGGGAGAGTTTAAGTAAATGACTTTCGTTTGCCGCTTGATTTGTTGGATGCAAGGAATGAAAGAAACCCGCTGAATACCGTTAATATAGAGGTCATCAGGAGCTCTATTTGAAGTAGCGAATAACACTACTCCATACTGCGGCAGTAATACATTTTCGAGTAATCGACGAAGGAGCATAGCATCTGCAACGTCAGTGACTTGGAACTCGTCGAAGCACAAAATCGTCGACTCTCGAGCAATTTCACTAGCCAAAAACGGCATGACATCCAAATCAAGCAGTCCATGCTCAATTTTGAGCTGATGGGATCGTTTATGAAGATATTGCATGAACTGGTGGAAATGAAGTCTTCTCTTTGCCAAATGATCAGGAATCGTTTTATAAAAAAGGTCCATAAGCATAGTTTTACCACAGCCGACATCACCGTATAGGTAAATGCCTCGGATGAATTCGTCGCCCGTGGCATCGACAGATTTTTTGTGATGAAACAACCCACTTCCAAGTGACAGGAGGGCTTTAAAGAAGCCACTTTTCGGTTTGACATCTTCAATACTAGGTATTTCTACGTTTGGTGGTTGATAAGACTCCAAACGTGAATGCAAGTCTATCATACTGGTGATAATTTTCCGTTGGTATGGATCATCGCAGAGCACTTTTTGTTCGACCTGATGATTGTACTCTTCTAATGGGTTTCTTTTCCAAAGTCGTATAGTGTGGGAGAACTGACGAGCTCCACCTATGCACCTCGCGTTAACTAGTAGCCTCATGATTGTGGAGGGGTTTCAATCTTTAAATCATCAAATGTGGGTACCCCAGTTTTAAAGAAGGTTTTATTTGGCTCGATATTTTTCCGGCCGCGCTTAAAAGCTTTTAATGTGGGGAAGCATACGGGTGGGGGAAGAATGGAACCTCAAGTTAATCAGTGAAAGGACCAATAAGAGCTACGGGATAGGGCAACAATTTTTTAATGACATATTCAATCTAAGGACCTCATTTCAAGGCTTTGATAGATTTGATCCTCATTGGCGAATGTATACCCTCGAAGAAGCATTCCTCGGATATCACCCGAGTATTTCTGTCGTAAGTGTTGATTGGAAAGGGTCGTGTACTCAGTATAGCCCTGGGGACTTTTTCCAGTAAGATAAAGTGGAGTGGCATCTATGCAATAATCAAGATTACTAAATGTGGCTGATAAAAAGTACATTTCTAAAGTTTTGGTTTTTCCATCTATCATCACCAATGATTTTCCGTGAACCTCATCGAATTCATTCATCTCACCACTTTCAAAGCTGTATTCAGTTAGTGCAAGTGATTGGTCGTCGGATCGATTCCAAAGTGGGGGTATATTGCATTCAATTTCTATGGCTGAAAATGGAATCTTCGCAGCATCGTTACACTTTATTTCTAATTGTGAGGCTTCAACAGATAATTCGCTGGGGACTGATCCTTGTTCCACAATCGTATTCGGTTCTCTTATTCCAACCACTGACCGGTCTTTCGCTTCAATTTGCCTACAGCTTTCAAATACGGCACTTTTCATGTCAATATCAGGATCGGCATTTGATTCCTTCTTATCAGTCTTCTTGCGTTTAATTCTTTTCTTCTTTCTCTTCTTCTTCTTTTTCGTCTTCTTTTTGCTGTCACTGTAGCCTTTTTGTTTGTTAAAAACAAGAACCTGTTCCTGCAAGCTTTCCTCTAAGATTACATCACTTTGATCGGCAGATGCCGTTTCGTCAACGGTATTCTCTACATTATGGGATTTATTTACATCAATGTTGCTATCCATACTTCCACTGTATATCTTGATTATCTTCATTTCTTTGTGGAACCGCCAAAAACACAAAAAAAAATATAGGTCGTACCCGGATTCGAACCGGGGTTGTTCGGATCAAAACCGAAAGTGATAACCACTACACTATACAACCAATAGCTGTTAGAAGATAGTTGCTACAACAACACCTTTACAAGAAAAGTAACGTTAAATATTGAGATCGATATTCTAAATTTTAATTAGCCAAATAAGTTTTGCTTGATCGAGATCGCTCGCACATTTGATTGACAATTATGAGTCGCACTCCGCCATAAAAATAAGTATTTGACAATATCAATAGGATATTGGAAAACCCTCCTGCTGGAATTAGATCATAATTGAATAAATGAAGATTTATTTACATTGAAAATAAAATTTTCAGCACTTCTACCTCTTAAATTACCTTTGTCCACCTCATGAAACTACTAAACACTCGAAGTTGAAATATTATCTCTGTTCCCAATTGGGCTAATTGGCTGCGAAAAGGCTGCAACATGATGCAGACCACACTTGTGCATTGCCTAACACATTCAGCACAATCCCCACTTTGAAGTGAACCACCCGGTCCTGCTCTAAAATGCAATACTACACTTTTTGGTCAAAACCCACATTGTCCAATGCTTGGCCACGTCATAAACTCTTCGGTGCATCATAAGTTACCTGAGGTTAAATAAAGATTGAAAATTATCCCTGTATCAGAAAAAACTCATATAACCCTAGCCAAAGGTACATCTAGAAGCCCACTAAACAGCTTGCGTGACCTCTTCTGTTTGTAAACCTACGTTTGTGAACCGCCTTTACCGTCTATAAATTTGCAACCAAGAGTCCCATATTACGTTTTTCTTATCAACTACTAGTTCCCGTCAGAAACAGACCTCAAGCCTTTTGAAAACTCTTTTTGACCTTAATTCCTCACCTAAGTCGTGACGAAAACTTCCCCAATGCCGATCTTCCTTTCTTCCAGAAAGTTCAGACCCGCAATGGCCTCTCCACCAACTTCATGTTTGTGGCCCCCAGTCGAATTCCCCGACCTTAGCCCTGTTGCAGCTCTTTTGATCTACTTCAGTGTTTTAGCTTGCCGTGTGCAAACTAGCCGTCTCTCTCGTACTTTGAAAAAAGTTAAGGAGCTGACTAGAAGAAAAATGAAGCGTTGCAAGCCAACTAAATTTCATTTTCTGTCTCTTTTGTCCCAAAAATTTGAAACTCCTATCTCTTCTGTTACTCTTCCTCTTCCTCAAGTCAATGGTGTCAACGACGCCAGTTTCTTCTTTGAATTTGTTAGATGCTTGTTTGTTCAATCGAAGCAACGCTTCGAAATCCAACTCTTGTTGGAAAGCATCGGGTACCTTTTTGTCCATATTCCTTCCGCCTGCCCTGTTATTACTTTTGAACCATCTTTCTTTTTTAAGAACACTCGGTACTTAATTCCTGAAACCAAACTTCCATTTGAGATACCCTTAATCTTTGAAAGCGTTTGCTTCTCGTTCCTAGAGCTAGATCTTCGCTCCAATGAGTCTTATTTCAAGAATTCTGGAACTCCTTTGCTTTCAAAGGAAGTCCCAGAGATCGAAAGACCTTCTCATTCGGTATTGGACTATTACTTGTACTCTCTGCATGCGTTCCAACAACGTTTGCTCTGCAGTGCAATAGAGAGTTCTTCTACACCAGAAGTTCTAGCGATGGATTCCAGAGGGTTAAAGTTATCTCGACTTTCACCTTTGGAATACAAAGTCAACCGACCTCCTCCTCCGAAGTTCGAGGATGGCTGGTCAAAAAAACCGAAGTTCGAGGGTGGCTGGCCCAAGAAGCCGAAGCGAGGATTTGGGACTCGTTTCGGCGGAAAGCCAATCACCATAACACCCGAAATTTTGAGACAACTTTTGTCTCGAAGAGGTTGTCGTCCTGCTCTCCTTCAACAGGAACAGTTGCTTGAAATCTTTCAAGCTTTGGCGACATCAGGTACTTCAACAGTACCTTTCATTGAGAAGAAACTACTTTCCGAAATCATTGGTCTTTTATCATCCGATCAAAAACAATTGGACGAAGTGCAATTCCTTCAAGAGATTGTTGATAGATTGTTTGAAGAAAAAGATAAGATTTTGGAGCTTCCTTTTCTCTCTGATTTAATCCCAAAGGAACCTTGTGTTTACGAAACGCCTCTAGATGACGATCTTGATTATTATTCGTTGCCAGAGCATGATCAATCTATTGACGAGACCCTCCGTCTTCAGATTGACATGGCGTTTTTAAAACAATTTCCTTTGAAGCGTCCCAGAACAGCAGGTGACTTAATGGACAAAGAAGTTTACTGCACCACTGGTGACCTCGATGTAAAAGCCTTTTGTAGGAGATACAAAAGGAGGGTTCCTGCAATGATTGCATTTTATAACGCTCTAACCCGATCCACACTAGATTCAACAACCTTGAGAAATGTCAGTCCGAGATTGGTCATTCCCCCAAAGTTATCGAGGATTGAATATCTCAACCCCGTTCATAGACTCTTGCCTCCTACTCCAACTGTATTTACAATACTGGAGATCGAAAGAAGGATTAAATGCTTTCAATACTTTTTGAGGCCATTTAATATCAACTCGTTGGTGATTCCTATTATACAATGTGATTCAGCAACAACGTTAGTTGAAATGGACAATCATTCTGATCAAATCTATGAAATAGAAACCACGAAAGTAGTTGCCGAGGACAATAACCAAGCACTTATTACAGGGAAGAACAATTTTGATGATGTCGAAATGACATTTGACTTAAATGATCCCTCGAACGAATTCCTCAAGGCATTCGACGACGATGATTTAGACTTTTCTGATTCCGTATCCTCTTCGAGTGACTCTGAATTTGACTATGATGAGATGGATAAACAAATTCACACAGAGTTTCTTAAGAAAATAACGGTACGGACTAAAACACAGGATAAGTTGTTTGAAAAGTATCGTCCAAAAGGACCTCCTAAGTCCTTATTCATAATTGATTTACCACTGTCTTCCAAAGATAGATGGGCGGTAAGGAAGAATGAAGTAACATTCAATAGACAGAAGCTTAAAGTCAATCTCGACGAAGAATTAGAACCTACTAAAGAAAGAAAAGTACGGTTTGCAGAAGAAACACTTATATGTACGTACGAACGAGAGGACGAATTCGAGTACGTTGGACAAAATGAATTACCTCCTGCCTTCAGAAATTTGCCCAGTAGGACAGGGGTTTTGAAGAATATCAATAGAGACCTGATTCCAGCTGATAAATTGGATCAAATGGTAACAGACAGCGAGTTGTTGGATATAAATACCAAAAAAAATAGAAACGAACTTGCAGAACCTGAACCTGAATCTGAATCTGAACCTGAATCTGAATCTGAATCTGAAAATGATCATAATGATTGACGATTCAATTCTAAATTTTGAATTTGAGGAGAGACGAAGTTGTGGAGGGTGAAAATAATGAAGAAGATGAATTTGCTATAGTATTGCTAAATAATTTCCTAACAAATATCTAATAAATCGCCAACAATTGTAGTAGTTAGCACACCCTACTTTAACATTCACATGGATCCAAAGTCATGTCACCTTAACCGAGTTATTGAGTCCGTTTATTTGTTTGAATGCCTGGGATATTTGATTATGGAAAATAGGATATTAGTCTCGGATAAAGGTTTCAATGAAGGTCGTCGTTTGTGGGTTCAAGTAAGATTTCAAAACACCATCCTTATCCTCCTCCACGGGAGCCGTTATCACAAAGGAATTTGGTATCTTCAAATCTACATCTGATTTGGACTGGAGCTTTTGTTCCTCCTGTTGGACTAATTCCAAGAGTTCTGCTGCGAACCCTTCTTTACTTAACAATTCAAAATCATGGTGGTTGAGCTTATTCCATACCTTACTCGTAGTGAAGGACTCGACAACTTTATGGATGGCTACTGCCCTCCGATCGTAAAAGAAACCCTCTTGTTCTGCTGACGGATGATTTGATTTAACTGGTATATTGAGGTGTTCGATGAATCTTCGATTTCTTCCACATTTGTCCAAAGCTAGAAAACTAGTTTGCTTAGGCTCGCTCGGGACAGATTTTATAGGTGAATCTTCCATATCCAATATGATTTCATTTTGATTTTTAGTAGGAACATCGTCCATGTCCAATGCAATTTCATGTTTGTTTTTAATTGGAGAATCGTCCATATCCAAGGCGATCTCGTCATTATTTTTGGATTGACTTAATGGCTCATTTTCTATATCCAACGTTATTTCATTCTTGTTCTTTGTCGTTACATGATCGCTAGACTCATGGGCCTCTCTTTTAATACCTCCATGTTTTACAACAGCTTCAAAGCGTACATGCAAATGTCCAGAAAACCAGTACCTGGGTTGTAATCTATGCATCAACTGCATAGCAGCTGGGCTTCCAAGCTTACCCGAAGAAATGTCTTCTCTAAAAAATGGTTTTTTCTGCAATAATTGGCGTAAGTTTCCATGATGAGCGATGTTCTGAGGCCAATCATGACTTAAATATATATCCATGGGTATATCTTGAGCCGCAGTTGTGGCCAACCAAGCCTTTAAAAACGCGCGAGCTTTAATATGGTACACTGATCTAAGCGTAGACTCATTGTAAGGAAGTTTTTCGTCGAGTTTGGCGATGGATAATTCAAACAGCCGTGGATTCCAAATACCTGAAATTCCACCAATTCGAAGCCCTCCAAACCACACACAACCAGCTTCTCCCATGTAGTATATGTTGGGGGCAACGAATCCACCATATCTTAATTCTTGAAGGTAAGAAGAACATTCGTGATTACCGCCAATAAATAATGTGGGTACCGGGGCTTTTTTCTTCCCATTATAGTACTCATAGAAGTCACCCAAAGCTTTATATTTCTTTGGTACTGCTATGGTTTCGAAGTCATCGGTGCTTCTGAGGGCTTGAAAGTCACCACATATTATAAGGAGAGAGGTTGTCGATGACACTGCCTGGTAAATGCTATCTAGCTGACCATGACCGCATCCAACTACGGCAATTTGCATGTCTGGCGTAGAGTTTTTTCTGGAAAAGTTTCTCAAGTTGAAGTTTTTCAAGGCTTACAGAGATGAAGTTGATAAAGATGCTCTTTGTAACAAACAAAATTTGGGCCATTTCGATGTTACTCGACTCAATTGGTTTCATTTTTACAAACTTAGACTACTTTAGGTCTTAAAAAGGTTCAATTTTCCGTGTAAATTTAAAATTCACCTTTATTTATTTCTCGGAACTATTGCCGTGCCGATCTCTGATCATAATCTTATTCATTTCCTACCGCTTCTTACCGATTCTTAACAATTCTTCGGTATCTACTACATCTACAATCAATACTAGCTAAAAGTTATATCTAGAGCTTGTAAACGTGTTCCTTGTTGAAACCCAAGTCGGCCAAAATACCAGTGACTTCACCTTGGTCAGTTGGGGAAACCTTAGCACCAGAAATAGCCTTGGCCATACCTGGTGGACCACAAACAAAGATCTTCAGGTCCTTGGAAGGAGAAGCCAAGTTCTTTTGCAAGAACTCCTTGTCAATGTGACCGGTCTTACCTTCGAAAGAGTCTTCAGCCTTGTCTACAAAGTAGACAATGTTGACTTGATCCTTGTACTTTTCAGCAACAGCATCCAATTCCTTCTTCAACAAAATATCCTTAGGGCTCATGGAACCGTAGTACAAGGAAACCTTGGTCTTGTCAGAAGGATTCTTGGTAATTTCGTGAATCAATTGGTACAATGGAGTAATTCCGGTACCACCTCCAATCAAGAAGATTTCCTTGTATTGGTTTGGTTCCCACTTCCACTTAACAATTGGGCCCTTGAATGACAAAGTGTCACCCTCTTTCAAAGAGTGTATGTGAGTGGAGGCCTTTCCGCCTTCGTACTTCTTGATGACAAACTCAATTTGTCCCTTTTCATCATTGTCGGAAATAGGGGTGTAAGGTCTAATGACATTGTTACCCTTTTCGGTGACAAATTTGGTCAACAAACACAGGGCGGTGATCAATCCGGAAATATCATCGTTATTTGGGAATTCAAAGATCAAGTGTTTGGTGTTTGAAGAGACATCCCAAGTTTTCTTAACTTTAAGGTCAACCCATTCGTTGTCACCCTTAAAGACCTTGCCAGCCTCATTGGCAATTAATGGTCTAGAGTTTTGCAATTGATAAGTAATTGCAATTCCTGCAGCGACTGAGGCAATGGGCACGAAAACCCGGGGATTGGAGAGCTTGGTGGCAATTTGGTGGACAAAAGACATGTTGATGTTCGGGAATTTTTCACTGGCGGCTTTTATATCCGCAATTTTAGCGAGAGGTGAGACGGGAGTGAGCGGGAGATTTTAGAGCAATAGCGAGCGAAGGTTGAGCAAGGGAGGACAAATTGGGGCACGAGTTCGCGAAAAGTGGAGGCGAGCAATAGAAAAGCGAGAATAGATATGAGGGAAAATAGAGAGGGAATGGGGAAAAAAATAGACAAGTAGGGAGAGAAAATAGCAGCAAAACAAAGAAATAACAAGAAATTCGTAGTGAGGAGAGCAAGCAGCAATTAAAGAAAACACCAAGAAGAAAGATGAATGATCGGGTTAAAAATGAGATTGGATTTTATCAATTGAATAGGATATCAATTATGTATATCAATTGATATCGTCTATTTCACTTTGATGTCAACTTGACTCGAGTTTAGTAGTAAATCATTGGCCCCATTTCTGTTACTTCTCCACGAAGCGTCCCAATTTGGGCTCTCTACCTCATAATATTTTTTGTGCTGCAATCACCGATTTTGATTTGCTAAACACACTCCGCGAACGACGTCGCTATTTTCGCAATAGTTTTGTTTCAAATTGCAAATATTTGCCCAGACTGCTGAGCAACCGTTTGTGGCTCGGAGATGCCACAGCAATCCAGTCGATACGCAGGATATCATAGGGGGTTATACAGGACTATACAGAATCACGCAGGGCTATACAGGAGTATTCCGGGCAATACTAAGATGTTTGCTCACCGGTGACATCATTTTACAGCCGGTTTATCTTTGCATTCGAGCTCTGCAAAGCTCTCTACCAAAAACCTTGCGTATACTCACTTATCCCACTACGCTAAAATTTTCTGACGTATTACTAAAAATCTGCACTAAAATCTACGCTACAAATTTGCGCTAAAAATCCACGTTATAAATTTAGCGCGAAAGTTGTAGTGCGATAATTGTCCCACCCACAAATTCCGTGGCCCCATTTCTCACTTGCTCTCTCTTTTAACCTCTATTTCCCCAGATTTAAATTCTTAACTCTAACATCTAACCCGAAACTATTGATACTACTGGACTCAATTGCATTGGAAGTACCCCTGGAATTGCTCGAAAGATTAGCAATAAATCAAGAAACTTATTCATTCCATAATTGCAACCCTCTATGCTTAGTAAAAAAACTCATAAAGAGCTTCTCTCCCTCTCGAGAGCTATTGTGCAGCCACTTTTGCCACAATTCCATAAGGGACAATCTGGTAGAATTGCCGTCGTAGGTGGTTGTGAAGATTATACGGGTGCTCCGTTCTTCGCTGCTCATTCTGCAGCTATTTTAGGATGTGATTTGAGTCACATTGTATGCGAAAAGTCTGCTGCCACCGTCATTAAACTGTACCTGCCTGATTTGATGGTACATCCATATCTTTTGGACTCCCAAGGGCTCAAGGAGCACACAAAAGCGCTTGAAGGAAGTCAAGATCTGTCTAAGGGTAAAACTGATTCTGATAAGGAACTTGATGAAAACACCAAACAGCAAATAGAAACGTCTATTTTGCCAAAAATAGCTTCTTTGTTAGAGCGTATGAATTTGGTTGTGGTTGGCCCCGGCTTTGGAAGAGATCCCGCCATGGTGCATACGCTTCGTCTTGTTATTGAACAAATAAAAGTGCTTAATATCCCGGTAATTTTGGATGCTGATGCCCTCTATCTTGTGAGCAAAGACCCACTGATAATATCCAACTACAAAAAAGCAGTAATTACCCCAAATGTGGTAGAATTCCAACGCATTGCCTCTGCTGTTAATGAAAAGGTTGATTTGAATGCTAAAACTGACATCGAGGAAGACATAGAAGTAACTCTTCGAGTTTCCCAAAAGTTAGGAGGAGTCACAGTGATCAGAAAGGGATCTGTGGACATAATCGCCCAGAAAGAGAAATATTGTGTTTCAGACACTCCAGGGCTGCTCCGAAGAGTAGGTGGTCAGGGAGACTCTCTTGCAGGAGCATTGGCCATATTTTTGACATGGGCTTATAACTATCAAGCCGGAGTCTGGACTACTCCAGAAATGGAACTGGATGACACCACAATGCTCGCATGTTTTGCCGCATCGCTGGTGGTTAGAACGGCTTCGAAAAAGGCATTTGAAACTCATGGCAGAGCAATGCAGACTCTGAATTTGCATGAAAACTTAGGAGTTGCGTATAAGGAGTTATTTGAAAGTGCATGAAGTTCAGAGGAAACCCATAGGTACTGTTCCAAAATTTAGGAGAGAGATAACTTCATAAATTTAAAAGCTCGCGTGTTTCCGCAAAAAAATCTTGTACCTTCAGTGCTGTTTTAATGGTATAGAAATGGCAAAACTGATTTTTGAGATATAGACGACACTACCCATATGCAAATCTAAATTTAAATCCAAATGTAAAGAAAATGAACTTGTTTCCCTTTAAATCATCTACAGGTTTCTTGACTTCTCGTTATATCTATTTACATTATGGTCTGAAGTCAATAGCAATGCTTGGTCCAAGGTTACAGGTCAAAACGGTGCTTCCCAACACGTTGGACTTACCCAGCTTGGCTTTGTAGTTAAAAATGGTATCCGATGCAGCCTTCAAATTCTCCAAGATCTGCTTGTCGGTAAAATCGCATCTTCCAATAGGTAATGATAAGTTGTAACCTTTTTGCTTGAATGGCAAGGATCCTTTGTTTTCCTGGATCAACAGAAGAATGTTTTCTCTAACTGTATCTTTCTTAACCGAGGGCATGAGACCACGCGGACCCAAGAAACGGGCGTATTTACCCAAAGTGGAAACCATTTCTGGAGTAGCGAAAGCTCTGTCGTATTCTGCTACGATTTTACCCTCGACAAGAGCCTCCAATAACTCGGATCCACCGGCATTGGCAGCTCCAGCTTCCAAACATTCTCGCTGAGTTTCAGGATTTGATGTTATAGCCAAAATTCTCATCTCTTTCAACAGATTTGGGAGGAAAAGCAGTCCAGACATTGGCAAAGAGCTCTTCTCTGGAACAACAACCATCTGTACGCTTATTGTGGCCATTTGAGAGGGCTGACCAACTGCGGAAGCCCTTAAATATCTCAATGCCGTAGGAATGTCCATATATAACGGGTGGTTTGAGGGTTGTCCAGTATGTTTCTTTTTGAGAGTTTGGAATCTCTTCTTCTTTCTTTGGGTTTCCAGTGCTTTATCCTTCGCAAGCACCACTTTAGAGGTCGAAAAGGCCCTCGAAAATGGCGCTATTCTGGTCCATCCTCCGATTTTAATCATGGTCTTATGCTGAAAAAATTTATGGTTTCTGCACGTTTTGATTTATACATGTAAGTGGGAACATTGTATGAATGTTCTGCAAAAATCTTTGATATAAAAGAGAATAAATGTTTAAAGTGCTGTCCTGCATATCGGCCTACCAAGACTCGATGGTACACGACTTGTAGAAAAATTATTAGAAGTTTTGTAAATAGCACTAACCTTAATAGAGGAGACAAATAAAAAGACATAATTAAACGAGCAGCCGTTCCTAACATCACACATGTAAAACAACATATTACTAAGAATTGGCAGGTGTTTTTTTTTTTGATGTTAAGAAATGATGTAAGGTTGGATTGTTGATATTTTACTGATGGTAAAAATTTCCAGTGGCTAATAACAACCTCTTTAATAAATTGACATTTGTTCAAGCATTTTTTCGTGACAAACATGGTACACTATCAGTAAGATAAGATTAAATTTGGTATATTTGAAATTATCTTTAAAGTTATAATTCAGATATCAATATATCAACGCACGAAATTTTGAGATCTGAATAATTTCAATGAACAGCCACTGACATCAACATCATGGACGGTTTTTAGTTACTATTCGAGATTTATGCCTAAGTTGTGATGCACCTAAAAGCCCATTTCCCCCAAAACAAAAAAAACAAACATTGCGTTTGCTGCGATCTATAACATTAAACCAGAGCAAGAAATAATAATTAAACAGAGTAGTGATACCAATTAAGGAAGTGTAAGAGGGGTCGTGCTTATATAATCTTCAACATGGCTATTGACCATTTACTTTCCTACCTATCAATCTAAACATTTTAAATATCCTAATCCAACTAGATCACGTATTATGCTTGCCCCTAACAACAGTCACATCTTGACGATGCTGCGGTCAGCGAACGAATTTACGGGTTTGCATTACAGATTTTGATCGTGAAGGATGAAAATGGGCAAATAGAATCTAATTATTAGAGTGCATCTATGCGGATTATTTTGACATCTAAGTTTCAAGCGAATTTTGTTGGCCATCAATTGCATAGGAAGATCCGTTTAAGATCCAAAGCCTTATCAATTGTCTGAGCCTTCTTTGCTAATTTTCTATGCAATTATTACTTAGGAACAACAATTTATGGCCTTATATATGCACCCTTGTGGTCTCCTATCGTGGAAATCATACATAAATTTGCAGTGTAGATTTCTCAAAAAACAAAAAAAGAACCACTCCACATAAACGCATAATCTATGCGTTGATGATAAATCTGTGTCAAAAAAAAAAGTCTTCCATGTGTTACATATGCGTTGGGAAAGTTTAAACGTAATCTCAACGCTCAACGATATAATCAGAGCAAGGGCAAATCTCCTAAATCCAACATAACAGGAAACGTCCAAGATCCAAGAAATTATTTGCAAGTTAAAAATAATTATGACGTACACTTCGGCATCTCTATAAACCCTATAATCACTTAAAATCGTGCCCAGACTTTTTGCTCACGTAGAAGAAATCACACCATTTGGAATATAATCTCAATATCAGTGCATAATTGCAACTACTTGGGAGAGAAAGTCTTGAAAATGCTGTGCCCCCACAAAATGCCATTCGAAACTTTTCCGAGAAGCATCAGAAAACAATAAATAAAATATTGTGACTTAAAACATACACTACTCTTTAGTAGTAGTACCAATTTATTATTGGACAGTCACAATAACTTTAATAGTATCGCGGGGGGCACTATCCAGAGCGGAATTAGATGCAACGGAATGTCTTTGAAGTGACAGGACAAAAAAATAGCTGCATCAAGAGCGACAGTGCTATTGTCATCGAGCTTGACCCAAGCGTCAAACCATTCAATTTTGAAACAAACAATTTGCAATTAGCGGAGGTTCCCAACTACGAATTACGAGGATAAGACGAATCGAAATTATTCAAATTCATGGTGGGGAATGCCCGTAAAGTTAGAGATAAGTAGAATAACTAGTGGACTGTAAGAGGCAAAATACAGTAGTTAATTCTTACAATCAAAAGACGTTATGATTTTCTCGGCACCGTTTGATGAATTAACATTTCAAGAAGCAAATTAAATTTCACAGTTACTTAAATACATGATGTTCACAGCAGCGAAGCTTGTTCGAACTGAGTACAAAAGTCTTTTCAAGAAAGCTGTCATCACGCGGATGTTACCGACCATGGTTCCGAACCATAATGCAAAGCTATTGTTTTGAATAATGTACATGTGCTTTTTATTTTTGCCAATACGCAGGGGCGTCCAGGCTTTAATTGGATTCGCTTGCCCGCTAATGTGTTCTCTTTCCACGCTCAGAAACCCCCACTGCAAGTTATTGTTTGGAAACCCTGAGCAGAAGAACACATTGTTCATCGTTTATTGCGAGAATGTGTTTATTAGTGTATAAAATTTTTATGGAAGAGTAAGTTATTGATGATGAATTTCTTTGCCCCAAATAGTTAATTTTGAAGATTTCATTTTTTTTCAATCTCAGATGAATCGTGCTTTTGCCCCGCAGAGGATCTGAGTGAAGAATTATAAATCTTTCGATGGACATCCAAAATGCGGGAATATGGTGGAAGACACGTACGTAAGAGAAGCAGTTAAAAAATATCGCGCGACTACAGTCGTACCCAGGCTATTGACGCAAGCATGCATTGGCTATGTCACGGTCTGCTTAAAGGTTGGGGAAGAAACCTGGCTTAGTCTTGGCGGGTTTAATTCAAAACATCGTATGGAGTGATTTGTGCAGCCAGTGTAGATACCTTATCCGCAGCTTATTCTCATTAGCCCTGGTTCTTTTCTCTATTTGCTGCTGCGATCTTGTTGTTTTTGTGGTATGTTGGTTTAAATGATTATCAAACAGCAAATAAAGAAAATTTGTGGGAGAAACAAAAAACCTAAAATTCTTCAACAGAAAAATAAAAGAAAATCATACATAAAAAATATTAAACAGCTCCGTTCCGAGCCTATCGTGAAGATTATCATGACGGTATGTTCTAGCAACACGGTATTCACCTAGCGAGAGCAAGCATATGCGATAGTGGTGATTTAGTTTTAAATGCCGAAAGAATGAAACGAAGCGAGTGGAATGCACAACACAAATGTTGTTGATGAATGATTATAAGATCAAACATACTTTTCAATATAAATGCTGCTGCTACAATAAATTCGGTTGAAGAATTTTGAATTTTCAACAATTTTCTTCAATTTTAGATAAAACTTTTGTATTGTAAATCTATTTGATATTAGATAAAGTGAAAGTGCAATAAGTTAAAGATCATTTAAAGTAGTCTTAGGGTTGCTGGTTGCCAGTTGCTAGCCTATAGTCATGAGCAACGCAATTATTGATATCTTGTTCTCCTAATGATTTATTTATCTGCAAACGTCAGACATAAATCAACCCTTTTGAACACTTTGCTCTTTTCCATAAGAGCCATTCGACTTTTTCGAGAATACTTCATGCAATAACTGTAATATCTAGAGGAAAATTATTTTGGAAACCTATTGTCGACGCATTAGCGTGCGTGCAGCTAGAAGCAGGCCTTGCGGGAAATAATAAAATAAAAAATTGAATTTTAAAATGCAAACCAAAATAGCAGCACGAAAAGCCGCTAATAAAACCCAACCACAAGTATCAGTATTTTTATTTCTCCACGCCACCATAGACCACACACTGGCTTTGTTGAAAGACTTCATTTGAGACCCTTTTACTTTTGAATTTTGACACACGGCATTATACTGACCCCATACATTGACCCATTACCAGTTACCAGCTCAAGTAATCGCTTACTCGCTGCGTTATCCCGCTAAATTTTCCCATCCCCCAGCCTATTTTTAACCGCTTACCGCGCCACTACTTAGCGTCTCACCGACTATACTGAGATCGCAATCGAGGCTTAAATTAGGCAACTTATTTATCACAGTTGTACTTCAAAACCCAAAGTAGCCCGCCTGCAAGTCCCTTTAGACTTCAGTGGATATCATAATTGGACCCTTATCCAATCAACCCCTCCAGTTACTCCACGCTGGACCTCCACCTCCAATTCTTCCCCGTAATTCGTCGCCGCATCGCACCGCACCGCTGCTTTTTTTTTTCGCGCTAATCACCACTATTAGTATCTGGACATCACCAAAATAAGCCCGCTGGCTTTCCCATTTACTCATCGCATTCCTCCGCCGCACTCGCATGACATGTATGGTCCGAAGGTGAAAAATCGCCAGCAAAGACCACGCTTTGTACCCACGCGGCCCTCTCCACTCTCGCTGCTGGACAGCGCAGGCCTTCCACTGCCCACATCGCAAGATAATCCGCAGTCAACTGTGTCTCAGACAGCTCATTCCATTCCTACACCCGAAGAAGCTGATGATGGAAAACAACTCCATAGCAATGATAACTTAACGGAACCTATCCGCAGCCTGGTGCCGCAGATCGACTCCAATGGACCCCATAACAAGTCTGACCCATCAAAAGACCCCAAATCCCACAAAAATGCTTCGTTATCGGCTCTGTTATCACTTGACTCGGACTCGGACTCCAACTCAGACTTAGAGTTCGATGCTGATTATCATGAGATACGACAGGAGTTCGACATTCGTAAAGGCCGTGCTGAAGCCCCTCAAGGTACCGTTACAAACACTCAACTGCATACCGTTCTGGACCGTTTCCTGCGTCTGGTTCCACCTGAATTCCTCAACCGACTCCGCCTGTTCCCGCTCTTCAAAGATGCCCCAAAACTGTTTCATGGAAGAATTGCTCTGAAGCTCAAGCTCATTCAATATCACGCTCAAGCTACTATTATCCGTAAGGGTGATGACCTGAAATCCATGTATTGGATCTTAAAGGGAACTGTAGCCGTGACTCTGGAAGATGCAGAGCTGATTTACGCCGAACTCATCCCGGGCTACTTCTTTGGAGAAATTGGCATCCTATTCAACCGCCCACGTACTGCCACCGTTGTAGCTCGTACAAGGGTTCTTCTTGGAGTGCTCACACTGGATGCTCTCAACATGATCTTGCCTGAATATCCACTCATAGAGCGTCATATTCGAGACGAAGCCCAGGAACGTCTTGCTATTTTGGACAAGCAAACCAAGGCTGCAAAGCTTCTGAAGTATAAGTCCGACTCTGAAACTCCAAAGTCTGGACCCATTTCTCGACGCAATTCTGTAATGAAAGTCTTCTTAGAGCCGTCACCTCAGACAGCTCAGTTTCCGGCAGAAATTGCTAGAAACGACTCACTCAAAACAGACCCCATATCTCCCAACGTTGTTCACCCGAACTCATTTACCAGCATGGGCGCAAAGAACCCAAACATCATTCTCCAGCCAGTGTCAACTCTTTTCACACCGGCTATTCCATCTCCATCCATACCACCAATCCAAATAGAGAGGGCTGTTCTGCCCGCAGTCGACGACACTCTTACTGACAGTGTGGACTTGACCGTGTCCATTCGTGAATTTATCCGAAACATTCCGATTTTCCAAAATCTTCCTCTGAAATTCATCCACAAATTGGCTCTCGGGGTCGAACCTGTCCTGTATCAACCATTTGAATACGTCTTCCATAAAGGTGATCTTGGCGCCGACATCTACTTCATCATTGGAGGTGAAGTGGAAGTCTTCAATTACTATGAGGTGGCTGGTAAGAAGTATGAAGATACTTTGGCTAGGCTCGGTTATGGTAGTTACTTTGGTGAAATGTCTTTCCTTCTGCAACTCGATCACAATGGAAAAACCGAGACCCGTAGTGCCAATGTTAGAACTGTTTCTTCTTGTGACATGATTGTTATAAGACATGACAAGCTCGAAGAATTATGCCGGGCCTACTCATTTATACTCGAAGACATGAAAAAGACCGCCAGCGATAGAAACGCTCTGAATAAATTAACAAGGGAACCCAGCAAAAATGGGAGCAGGATTGCTATCGAAAATCTCGTTAATGATTTAGACATTACTAAGGCAAAGAATTCGTTTATGGACTCGGTGAGTCGTACAGATTTGATCAGCAGATCAAATTCGCCTCTGCCTCCGCCATTCTTTAGTAATTATGAGGGACCCGTTATTCTGAGAAAACGCCCGACCGCTTCCAATGAAGATGACGGTCCACTAGGTTCACCGGTCAGCTTGAGCTCAATAAATATGGGCCATTCACCCTCCATAAGCTCGGCCGGACGAAGTAGCAGAAGAAACAGTACAGATTTGCTACCAGGGAAAAACCTAACCATAACTCTTCCACCTTTGAATCCAACCTTACCACCAATTAATTCATTTATGAAGCCGACTGCCCCTCCTCACAGAGATGCGTTCAAATATTTCAACCACTCAAAGAGAATGAGATTAGCATCCGTAAGTGGCCCTAACAAGCTGTCTCGTTTACTGAATCACACTATTCCTGACTCGCTACTTTTGAAAGTATTCGAGTACTTGACTCTACCTGAATTGATGAAATTGCAGGTCATCAGCAAGAAATGGCGACAATTGCTTTATTTTGCCAGCAACTTATTCACAACCTTAGACTTAAAGCCGTGGAATACTTCTGTCGATGACAAAGCACTCATAGCTATAACAAACTTTGTTGGCTCCCGCCCAAGAATGATAGATATCTCCAATTGCTTTCATATTAGAGACGAAGGATTCTCTTACATGATCAATGAAATTGGAATATCTGGTCAAATTGAAGTTCTCAGAGCAGGTTCCATTTGGGAGGTTAGTGCCATGGCCTTGATGGATATCTCTGTTCCTACAGTAGGTAAGTACTTGGAAGAAATTGACCTTCTGAATTGTCGAAATGTTCGTGATAATGTCCTTGAACGTATCCTCGGCTGGGACGAAGGGAACATGGAGGAGACCGATATTCTTGCTCATAACTCGCAGCTAGAGAAGAATTTAGGATTCGGATGCAAAAACTTAAAGAAAATTAAAGTCGGCTATTGTAAACATTTGACTGACAGTTTTATGTATCATGTGGCTCAAAATACCAATCACACATTGGAGATACTTGATTTGACCCGGTGTACCACCATTACCGATAAAGGATTCCAGTACTGGTCCACGTGCAGCTTTCCCAATTTGCGAATGCTTGTACTCAAAGACTGTACGTTTTTATCGGATACATCAATAGCATGTATTGCCAAGTCTTGTCCCAACTTATTGCTGTTGAATTTAAATTTCTGTTGTGCTTTGACAGATTCTGCCATTGATGCTTTATGTCAGGGTACACCATTTTTGCGGCTGTTGGATTTGTCATTCTGCGGCAGTGCCGTCAGTGACAGTTCATTGGTTCAAATCTCATTGCATATGAAGAATTTGGAACGGTTAGTAATCAAGGGATGTATTCGAGTGACACGAGCTGGAGTTGATCTGATTCTTCTGGGCTGTACTGGATTGTACTTTTTGGACATCAGTCAATGTAAGAATGCTCATATTTACCCTGGACGGATTCCAGCACATAAATTAGAGGTCAATCTGCTGACCAAGTCAGCATTCGTTACGGCTGGTCCATACCAAAACGTTATTGAAATTGTTCTCTGACATATATAGATTAAGCCCTGAGGGCATATAGAGACGATTGCAAAAAAAGAGTAGAAGTGACCTGACAAAATGTCACGTTGCTTTTTTTCTTTTGGTTTCTTTGAAACCCCACTACCTAAATAACAAAGTGCCGTTTCTGCTATTTTCACCATACCTTAACATCAGTTAATCTTGGATCATAAACACTTTAAAAAAACTAAGCATCGAATCGGCCTAAACTTTTATACCGATCGCGCTCTTTTCGCCGAGTTTTGACCGAGTTTTGGCCGAAACTTATCCGTAAAATCCAACCCAATGACGTATCCTGAAGGAAGTAGTTCAAGATGAAAAAGTGTAAAGACGTTCACAACCAAGTAAACACCATCGCAAATCATTATATCCGTCAAATCTAATTGAATTTTGCTTAATCTACCCCGCCAATTCATCTCTTTCTGAGCATTCTCATGATTTTCCCCGTATTTCCTCGTGTTTTTTTTTTCAGTCGCGTGCCACTATCATCACTTCTGACCCCCACAAGTCACCCATAGTGGCCCCAAATCCAGTGATTGGGATCATGAATAACCGGCCCTTACTTCCATTCGCGTACTCATCGCAACCAAATGCAGAAAATGCCCTCGACACGAGACCCAGGGACCGTGAAACCATCGACCAAAATGCTGCCAGCATCTACCACACAAGGGGTACGAATGGTGTAGCCAATTCCAGCCTGAATTTACGTCCCACTCTTGCCAAGAACCCCCCTACTTTGAAAAGAAAGATGGGAACTCTGTTTAACGAAAAAGAAGACGTCAAAAGACGTGATTTCGAGTTTCTAACCTCGTCTGATGAAGATTTCCCTGAAGAAAACAAGGCCTCAAACTTGCAACAAAGGCCGTACGCCCAACCTCGACTGCAAACCCAATACGTAGCACCGAATTTACCGGTAGAAACACAATCCATAGAGCAACTTTTTCACTCTCAATACCAGTCATTCCATCAAGAGGAGCTCAAATCTGAGATCACCTCAAATTCAAAACAACTGAAACCACCACCTTCAGATCAATGCATAATTCCTTCGAGTCCTCCACCAACTCTTCCTTCAGATCTCGATTTATATACCCAAGCATCGCAAGTCCCAGAATCACCCCAGCGCAATGACAGAGATATCCCTGTAAGACCTCGTAAAATCAAAATTCCTAGCTCGGAGCCTGATTTTGGTATCGATCTGTTCAATCGTTTCAGAAATTCAACGGGCCGCTTTATGTCGACAGACGATGATATGAATGATAAAATAGAGCGAGAAGATCGCATCATTACATCTAAGGCCCGTGATATCATCTTAAAGGCATTCGATGATGCTCAAACCACAATAAATTTGGAAGGAATGGGGCTCAAACAGGTCCCCGATGAAATAAAAGATTTGAATGATTTAGTTGTATTTGAATTTGGTGGTCCAGATCCATCGATGCTGAAGGCTTCACTTCAACTTTATCTTACCAAAAACAAACTTCGATCGCTTCCACCAGCACTCTTTGCATTTACACGGCTCAATGTTTTAGGTGTAAGACACAATAAACTCATGGAAATCCCAGAATCCATCTCGTGCCTTAGTAATTTGACTGACCTTTACGTCGGTACAAATCGATTAAAATACCTCCCATACTCCATTCTACAATTACCTAAGCTAAGGATTCTTCTGACGGGACCAAATCCATTCATGAAAATACCAGATGATGCATTTCGAATTGATCAAAGCAACGAAATTAAAGCTTTGGTTGCTGTATCAAAATTTCATCCTATCGGAGAATATGAAGCTGTGCCCTCGTTGACTGCACTTTCGTTAAACGCCATTGCCAAGTATGATGTCACTTATCAAGAAACTAGACACTGGAAGCTGGCAGTGCCAAAAATGTTTCATCCAGCAATTGCTAGAGCAATACGGCATGGTAAATACAAAGCAGTCTGCAGCGAATGCAGCATGATCGTGGTCGATCCATACACGGAAGCTTTTGAGTGGTGGAATTTACTTGGTAATAAGGAAATTCCATTTAAAAAGCAGTTTTGTAGCGGAGGTTGCTACAACAAATGGAAATCATCGATAATAGCTTTGACCGAGACAGGTGATACAGAATTAATTTAAGAATAAAAATTGGTCATATTTCTATAAAAGTCTAACGTAATTACCAGGAAAGATGCCCCGATAGCCATCCAATTCTCCATAATACCACTGACCTCTCTGCTCAAGAATATCAATGATTTGATTTCTTTTAATGGTTAAATCACCTTCAACTTGAGCCACGAAAGAGAAAACTACTATGCATTTTTTCCAGGACTGAGAAGAGTAAATAGCTTGTGGATTGACCATTTGCAATTGATGAATCATTGAAGTCACACCTTCAACTTTATCTCTTAAATTCTCAATGAGCTCTATATTGCTGAAGTTTTCGATAACTCCAGAGAATTTCAGAATTAACATGAAGTGCAAGTGAATAAATATAACCAGCAAATCCGAATGCAATCGTTCACATTGTTCTAAAAACAAAGGTGTCTCTTTTTTGATAAGAAGAGTGACTTCAGCAAGCCTTTCTGGGGTCGAATATTTTCCACCATATTGCATCGAATTTGGTTCAAGAAGCATTTGTATTCTAGCTACGAAATAAGTCCAAACTGCTTGAACATTTTCTAAAACCTCATCAATACTATGGCCCCATTGAAGAGCGTATTTCTTTGTATATGATTCAAGTGACAGTCCTATATCGACCATATTACGCAAAAAAATGTTCATTATACTATCGACTTCATAAGCGATGGCTAAGTTTTCCATTTCATCAAGCTCCCATTCATGAACAGCGTTCAGGAGATCTTCTAATGTCTTCTGAAAAGATTTGATAGCCTGATTGTACCCATCTGCTTGAGTTTTGAGATTTATGAAACTAACTCTATACTGTTGAATTTTTTCAATATAGCCTTTTATTTCTTGATCAGGTTCTAAGAATTCAACTTGAAGACAAAATTTCTTTCGTACTATGGTTGTGAAATAGTTGAATGTTCGTCTCACCATCGCTTGAGTTGGCAAAAAACTTCTTCTTGTTGCAAACAAAGTAATTTGGCTTTGTACAAATATTTGGGAGATCGTGCACAGGGCTTAATAATATTAAATAATGTTCTATAAAGTTGTAGATATCTACGGATGGCCATGATTCGATCCTGGCCAAGCATACATCTTCTCTGTGGCAGGTGGTGTAGTGCCACGACTGCCCTTTTGCAGATCGGTATCGATAGAATCGATCACCATATCCGAGATCTCATTGTTTATGACCTCCTGGATCATATCCAATAAGTTCATCATTTCCTCTTGCGTGATTGCTTGAGATTCTTTTGATTCAATTACTTGCTCCTTTAAGCGTCTTCCTCTTTCTTCCAATAATTGATCCAATGTATTAATCAAGCGATGTCCAAATCTTTTGTCAGTTGGTAAGTTTGAATTTACAAGCCGCTGAAGTTTCTTGACAGTCCACATGTCGGTTATAATGACTTTATAGTCAGCATCCCCTCTATTATCATTGTGCGATGGGGTTGAAGGATGGATGAGTAATAATGCTGCGTAGTACAACATTATATGGATGTGAACCGGCACATACTTCAAATTATCCATGATATCCCTATCATTCATTACTAAATTCAAAACAGTTTTGGCAGCTCCAGTCGCAATTTTCGTATTGACTTCAGTTCGATCGGTTGATATGAGACCTTGGTTGGAAATAAACTCTACGCCATCATCATCTTCGTCGTCTTCATCGTCATCATCCTCATCTTCGTCATCAGATGAACGCTTTGAGTTTTCAGACTTGCTCTTTTGAGCAAGCAGTTCGTCCCATCTTGGAAGTGGAGAATTGGCATCACTTGTCATAAATTGCAAGCTTCGAATTGCCGAAGAATTTATGTGCATTTTGGCAAAGTTATAGTAAATCAAAGTTGATTTGGACGACCAAACAGCACCGTTCGTAACCGGTGCAAGCAAAACCGTCCACGACACCATCCACTTGTCCAATTCGAGATTGCTTTTGGAAGGAATTCCAAAACTTGCAGGGGCTAAAAGTTCCCAGGCATTTCCACTCAAGGCTTCATTTATGGCTTGATTATACTCAACCTGGCTCACCAATCTCATATCATCATAATTTGCAGTGTACGTGGAACTCAGAATCATTTCACTACTTCTGGATTTCTTGACAATATCAATGTCTGTTACTTCCTGCTTTTCATTGATGCTTTCTGGTTGCTCAGTCAGGTTGGCATCGACTTGATCCTTACTATGTATTTCTTTTTGCTTGGATTTACCAAGTATTCCTCGGGCATTTCGCAAGCTATAATCCTGTGAGTCAACAAGAGGCTGGCGATTGAATGTAATAGACTGTTGTCCATCAAGAACATACAATAAATACCACAATTTCATCTTTTCTTGAAAGGACATGTTACCCGTAGAATTTGAAGTAGCTTGTTCATTGGTAGGTACTTTGTTAAGACCCATTTCTTTGGCAACCTGAAGTGCCAATCCAGTGAACATTTGCAGATCTGTGAGCCAGAAAGAACACATAATAAGTGCCATGATTGTATTGAAGCCTTCTTGCTCGTTCTTAGGTCTTCCTCTGAATAAGACTTCTCTGCAAAGGCCATGTAAATAATCACGCAATGCATCCAGCTTCCTGGTAATTTCTGATCCGGGATAATGGATGGAAGAGATGTAACAAATGGCACATATCAATATCGGTGAGGTTTCCCAGGTCTCTGGTATTGAAATCTTGGACACGTCGAAACCGAAAAGCTGTTGAGAGATTTTACTGTTAAAAAACTCAAAAAGTGTCTGGGCTTCATCAATCAGAATAAATCCGTCTCTGAAATCTTTTGGCAACGTAACAGCAGAATAGGACGGGTATTGAGGAATCAGCGTCGTTCCATTATTTGCACCTTTTATTCGTTTTCTTCTCGGACCACGATGCTGATTATATGACCGTCTTTTTGGGCTGGGTTCGTCACTATCACTGCTACTATATGAGTATGAATTTTCGTATGTGATAGGGGGTCTCTGGGAGGCTTCTGAACGTTTCATGGCCTTCAAAGTGAAATCTTCCATAGCTTGTTGTCTGTCGTGTTGTTGTTGTAACATTGCTTGATTCAGGCGTAAAAGCATAGTTAAATCGTTAAGTTTATCACCAAATCCAGACATTTGTTTCTCCATACTATTTTTCCATAAATCAGGCGAATTTGTATCAGGAGTATGCTGTTTTGGTGGTCCATTCGAGACCGGATGAATTGGGAACATTGGTGCTTGCAGAAGGGGGGTCATTTGTGGTTGTCTAGGTGGAATTGTAGGCTGGTGTGAGGGCTGCGGTATTACAGGAGCTATATTCGTCAGCAGCAGACTCTGATTATACGTCGTTTGAAGTGGAGGAAGCAGCGGAAGAGGCGTCTGGATTGTCATATTGGCATCGAATTTGAGCGAGGGAAGTTTGGGAACAAATTGGCAACTGGAAGATTGCCCTGTTTTCATACATCTCTCACATGGAAGCAGATCACTATATATACATTTCACCTTTGACTTTTTGCAATTCAGACATGGCTTCGTGCGCTTTTCCTTGGTGACTGCCATGGGTGGAGTAGCTAGGATCACGAAATGTGATGAGTTTGTATGTGGGAGAGCACACGCTTGGAGTGCACGGAGAACATTGATACTAAGTGGGAGCCCAGATATAGAGAGGGCTGCATTTTACCCCACAAAAAATTTAAAAACAATTGTGAGAAAAGAGAATAATTTAAGCCTAAGAGAATATTTAAGATAGAGAGAAAATCAAAAGAGATCAAATTATGAAAGATGAATCAATAGCTTGATGATTATGTATTGATTGTATCTGAAAAATTCGAATAATGTGCAAGATTGATTAAATCTATTGAGATTGGCTGAAACTAACAAAATTAATTCGCTTGTGCAATCATTGGCTTACCAGTAATATCATTCTCTTTCCTTCTCATCAACCGTGGCTGGCCTCTTTTTTTCTATTTTTCCCCTACCCTCCCCAGAAAAATATCTTAAATATTTAAAATTTCTTTATCATATTCACATTCACATTCACATAAATTTAGTGCACTTGTCCAAACATTTATTAGTTTTCATTCAAAAGCGTCCAACTTAATTGCTTTTGATATTTCTTGGTAATTGAATCTTAAAGACTCCATTCTATCATGTCCACAAAATCAAGAATAAGAGCATTTTTTGGTGCTTCCAGGGAATACATCGTCACCGGTGCTTCAAATAATCCTTCTAAATTCGGCTTCAAAATCCTCTCGTGGTACGTCAGCCACGATCTCCCAGTGGTTCCTATCAACCCTAAAGAGACTCAAATCCTTAATCAAGAAGTGGTGGATTCTGTTGTCCCAGTTTTACAAGCAGTCAAGACCAAAAAGGATTTGGGATCCCATAATTTGGCCGCTGCGGATGCAGTAAGTATTTCATTTTTAACGCCGCCACGAATCACTGTGGCAACTCTTCAGCAAATTGCCTCTGTTGATGGCTACAAGGACTTAATCAAAGGCTTATGGTTTCAACCAGGATCCTATGATCAAGAGGTCTTAGATACTGTTGACCTGATTGGTTTGGAATCCAAGGCTATCCATGAAGATGAGTGTATTCTCGTCAGAGGAGACGAGGGATTATACGCTGCCAATTTGTAAGACTAACTAAGCTAAATAGATTGTTTTAAGTTTTGTTTTCAATATGAGTTGATGCCTAAAAACCATGTACATGATGATAAAGAATGAATATGAGTTAGCCTTATGGTGACACTCTTGTAAAGTTTGTCCATCTAGAGATGAACTAAATACGATAATTTGTTGGTCAATTGATCAAAATAGATATATATCTTCTTGTTAGTGAATTTTGTATTGTGAATTTATCTCTCTTTGGATTCAATTGATCGATATTCACTAATGGTACCCCCATTTTCCATTCTCATCATCCTCACCCATCCTAATCCAACATCTTCTTGATAAGATCTCCCCATGTTTCCTCTTCATTCCCTCCACTTTTAAAGCCCTCCACATCAATCAGGTATGGAAATGGCATGCTCTCTAGAGATGTTATCTGCGGTATATGAAACTTATTGTCCCCAGTTATGTCCACAATCTTCTCTATATTCTTTTCAAACAGCTGCATGGAAAGCTCTGTTTTCTCTCCGGCTCCATACTGGCGAGTATCCAGGTTATCATTTCCAGACTCTACCACTGCATCCAACAGATCTCTGGTATCAATTGCATTTCCTTTTTCACCAGGAAGACACCTCACAAAAATGGTCCATTTTTCCCAAGCATGTTTGTCCTCTTCCTCCTCTTTCCCCAGTCCGAACCAGCCGGTTTTTTTCTTCTTTTTGAGGGGCTCGTCATAGAATTGAATTGCAATTTTGCCATTTTGAATCACATTTGGAGCACTAAAGTATTTTTGAATCAATAAATCAACCTTATCACGAATAGAGGCGTCCAAGTTGGGCATTCCTTTGGCCATAGGGAAGGGGACCTCAAGAAACTCACATGTTGTAGGCTTTATAGACCCAAAAAGCCTCTGGAAAAATATCGTCCAGATTACACCAGTCGTTAGTATATGATTCTGTAAGTTCCCGACTATGAGTGATAAGAATATCTTCATATTATAGACCTAGAAGGGGGCTATAACGCACTAGCGCCACCATCAAACCACCCTCAAATGTAAGCAACAAAAGGAAGCTCTACAAGGCTTTTAATGATTTTAATTGACCACAACATTGCATGATCAAAATCTCTTTATACTCATCTCCATTCTAACATACCCCTAATAGAGTCTCGGGCCACCAGACGCTCGGTGACAAGGTTCAATGTGAACTCCATCATTTGTTTCAGGAGCCGTTATCGCAAGATATTGATTTGATCTACACGCAGGACTTATGCAGCTGGTGCATGTGGTGAATCGTGTTATATACAGTTCTCGACGGAACCATCTTAATCAGAAACTAGGAGGACCTTAGACTTTAACGACTATGTTGATTATATTTTGAAAATATTTTGATGATACAATTTAGCCAGGAACCTACTACATATTGCATTTTTCATTCGTACTTTCGTGCTACTTATTCTTTCCCTGAGCCAATTCGGTCAAATTTGCTCGCGACTATGCTCTCAGACTGGCTTCGAGCCTTTGGTGTTGAGTGCTGGAGACATTTTTCAACTCTTGCAACCTAACCCTCATCAAAGGAACATCTCTCAAATTCTTTTCTAATTGCAATCTTTCTTCCTCGATCTTCAAACGCTTCTCAGCATCTAATTCTCCGAAAAAGTAGCCACCTTTACCATCAAACTTTAATAAGTAGTTGTGGTAATGCCACAAGGCAGGACGATGACAAACCGAAAGAAGAGAAATTCCTAATTCTTGTGCATGTTTATACATGAATTGCTCCATAGTAGGTGATACAGCTGAAGTACATTCGTCCAAAACAGCAAATTGTGGCTGATGGTAGTACAACCGGGCCATAGCCAAACGCTGTTGAGCACCAACTGACAATTCTTCACTCCATGTCTTAATCTCATCCCAAGGATTATCACCAACCAAAAACTCATCGAGCTTCAAAATGCGCATAATTTCATTCAAATCTTCATCTGTTTTCTTGTGTTTGTTCACACGGTATTGTTCTATTGTGTGTGGGTATATGACCTGGTCCCTCAATGTACCCTTAGACAAGTATGCTCTTTGAGGAATGTAAAACATGTTTTCAGAGTTAGGAATAGTAATTTCTCCACCCTTAACTGGCCACAAACCTCCTAACATTCTAAACAAGGATGACTTTCCGGATCCGTTGGGCCCAGCAATTAACAAATGTTGGCCATGCTTGATCTTGAAATTTAAATCTTCAATAAGAGTTACGTTTGCAGGAGTTAAAAGGCGAACATGGTCAAAACGAATTTCATTGCCATAGTGAACTGCGTCTTTTGTCTTCTCTTGAACTGCGTATTCTCCTTCCTTGTTTTTAACGTCATGTAAAACTGACTGGAATTCTGCCACTCTGGTGGCGTGACCTACCACTTGCAAAAGGTATCTTCTCGAGTAAATGAGCCTATCGAGCGAATCCGATGCCGAGAGTAACAACCTTCTGTTGGTAATGAAGTCAGCCAGGGCACTAGGATCAGGCTCTCTTCCCATGTATTTATTGATGAAAACTGGGGCAGAACACAAAACAAGACCAGCTGCACCCCAGAAATACTTCACAATAAAAGTCTGAGCAATTTCATGAACAGCTTTACGCCAATATTCCATCTTAGAGAACTTCTCTAATTGATAGTAGCACAAGTCTATGTAGTCTAGTTCACGGAGATGGCCTCTCAAAAATGCTATTTCTTCAGAGTTGGTGACAATCTTAGAGTGAGCACTTCTTAACTGACCTTCTAAATTGGCTCTTTCAGCTGCAAGTTTAGCAAACGGCGGAGAAAAGAATTTGAGGATTATCATAGAGAAGTGGGCTATTATTCCCAAAAGAAGAGATCCTTCACCAGATCCTACTCCACTTTTGGAGAGCTCGTGTGCACAGAGCAATAAATCAAGCATGGGTTTTAAAAGTTGTCCCGGGAGAGCCGCTAAGGCACTAGCCAAACGAGATATGTCAGTTGAGGTACGTTGATCAGGATCCTTAATTGAATTGCTACCCAACTGAATCAAAGAATAATAATTGGGGTCCAAATTATCTGGCAAATAGCTTTCTATGATTGAAGAATTCATGTTAACCCGAAGAGATCTTCGAAGTTTCAGTTTTGTCCACGTCAACAGTGAGTTAACGAAACTGGCGGGGATACCTAAGAGCATCCAAAAGGCCAACAAACGACCAAATCTGCGAAGTTTTTTGGTCACAAGTGCTCCAACAAGTTTACCATCTAAAGTGGCCACTTTAATTGTTAAGAATGCTCGAACCACAAGTAAGATCAAATGCATTCCCAAGTATGCCACGGAAGAGTCGGTTATGCTTGGAATAGCCAGCTTGAAAAGTCGAAGTGCTGCTTTCCTTGAAATCGATACCTTCTTTGGTTGATTTGCATCAGTTTCGCTCTTTGATTTATCTCTCTTGCTCTTTTCGCTTCCACTGGTTGCTCCTGAGAAGGCAGCGGTGATCAAGACGATGTACAGAGCGTTTAAGAAAAGATTACGATTGCTTTTGTACACCGAGAACACCGCGGCACCCAAAGAGTCACGCAGAACAGCTGAGGCCATGATGTTTTGGTGGGTTTTCGGAAAAAGTGGTGGTAAATTTAGTGGTGATAAGCACTAGCAAAACGGAAGGTCCGAATTATGACGGCCCCAGCATGTGAAAATGGCGGGGCCGAGGTGGGGAAGAAATTACACAAAGTTAAATGTGGGGTGAGCAAGTGAGAAGATGAAAGCTGAGAGGATTATTTTTATTGTGGGTCAAGTGATTTTAGAGTATGAATACGTACAAAATTTAGAATGTTGATTGTATGATAAAGAATAGTTAACTTAACAATTAGGCTACATTTGTCTGTCTTTGTAGCTACGTTATGTCAAGTCTACGGAATAATTAGATTCGTAGCTAACACACACTTAATAAAGAATGTAAATAAAGATCAATGCCTTATTTTTTCCTATGATTGCCAAATTGGTGAGAGACATCGATTTTCTAGCTTAGAGTTAAGAAATTCGAAATCGGTACAGAAATTCAAAACAAAATACCAAGCAATATGAAGATGAATGATTAGCTATGAAATGAGATATATTCGGAAACGAGTTTAATGTACTGCCAGTGTTTACATGTCTACGGTGTTCATCTATTTTTACGTTTCATGTAAATTCTTCATTACAAAAATATTCAATGTAAATGCCAATATTAACCCTCCTTATTTATAAACCTATGCAATTTCTATACCCAGTATTTGTTTTCTCACGGTGCTTTGTTCACGCTTCTCGCGCTTAGTTAAAAGCGCGCTATTAGTAGCCTCTAGCTCGCAGTGTTTTCGGCCAACAACTGTTTGAATTCGAGCTTATTCAGCTCTAATTCATTCTCGGCTTCAGCAACGCGCTGGAAATAGTATTTATTAGCCAATTCTGTGGTACTTTTACATTCAGGGTTCAATTCTAGAAGTTCCTGATATGTTTCCACCACTTGTTCTATAGTAGGCGCTTCGGTAAGGTCCAATTGGCCCTGCTGAATTGATAGTTGGGTACTTTTATGATTAAACCATTCTTTGGGGACATCTTGAAGCTTCGGTGAATCTATTGTTATATTGACAGGGTCATTCAAACCTTTAACATGGATGATTTGAAGAAGTAAAAGGAGATCTCTGCTGCTTTCACTAAGCATCGTTAGTGAGAATTTATAAAAAATCAATTCTGAAAAAAAAAGACGTTCGATTACACCACGCTAGTCAATTTTCCATTTGAATAGAAAGAGTTGTTTTGAGAAATTTCCTGCGGCTTGCAACAAAACAATCCGCGAAATAAATCTGCCAAAATAGTAGAATTGTGTAAATAATATCACTATTTCCACCATTCATGTTAAAGATATATATCCTTTATAAACTGCATTAAACACCAAATAAAGTTATACAAGCAGTGATTTTGGATTGATATATTAAAAATGAATCACTTGCAATTTTAATATAACAGAAATCAAATGTGTCCCAAATATTAAATATCCATATCACTCTCTCCTTTTCATCCTTTCCACTATTTTTCTCACATTCCATCGCCAAAAATTACCCTGGCGGAATTAGTGCGCGATCTGCGTGCCTGAACTTCTTGAGTAAACACCTAAGCACCTAAGCAGCATTTGCACTTGCAACCCAAACAGCCTCAACGAATACGGCTCATATCTTGCTGAAAGGACCATGAATGGTGCACAAACCCACCTATCGCCCAATTTCGAGGCCAGGTTCTCACGTATAGATATAGACCACCCCTTAAGCCCATCCACTCCTCCGGCAAGCCTGGCTGTAAAAACAATCAGAGATCTTGCCCCTCATGGTCCCTCCATCATCCACTCATCACGTTCTACATCGACAATGTCTGATATGCATATAGATTCAGTATCTCCTCCCAAAAAGCTGCCTACACCAGGTGAAAGAAGTATCGATACTGATGGTATTCCTGCTACAAACACCTTCAAACCAAGAAAAAGATACCCATCAAATCTCGTTCCCACAACGCCTTCTCATGGTCCACTTCTATCAACTGCACGTAGAGCAGAGTCACGCCTGCGCATAAACCAATCATCACTGATATCTCCAAGAAATCCACCGGTACCCCCACCAGGACCCAAACTGCAAAAGCGGCTTCCCCTGCTCAATGCACCGCCAGATGCCCCAAGGAAACCTCCGACTCGCAGTACATCACTACCTCATTCATTACAAGCCGACATGATAAAAGGCTACGCATATTCTTTTATGAAGGGTACCTCGTCGTCCTCCAAAAAGCGCATCACGCCATTACGTGAGTCAAATTCTCCGACTCCGGAAACTCATGTCCCCGATGTGAATAATACCATCAGAAAAGTTTCAAGAACGCAATTACCACTCAGGAATGTTTCTCATCTCACAAATTCGGCTAGTAGACCATCGCTTGCTACTGAAAAATTGGCCAATGCCAAGGTTAACTCCACCAATCCAACATCCTCATCGTTTCGTAGGCAACAGGTCAAACGATCGCACAGTCGAACCCGTCGAGTGACAAGCTTAAATCAAAATGAAGCTGAATTGGCTTCTTCTGGAGTCTCCTCATCAGAGGCTTCAAATTTTGACTTCAAATACGTCGGAAGACGAAACTTTTCACTTCCAACAAAAGGAAACGACGTCTATAATAGATTATACAACGAGTCCAAAAAATCACAGTCTCCAGTAAAAGGTGGGCTAGTAAAATCCAAGCTGTCACGGGTCTTGAATCTGTCCTTAAGGCTCACCGTTGCAGTACGAGCCGACATTCATGAACCACCAAAGCCGAGTCAACCAGACCATAAGGCTCCAGTTAAGACAACTGAGGAATTGATGGAATTTATCGAAAAGAGCAATCCGAGTTTGCTTGAAGAATTGAAGGCTGGTAATGTACTGGACACTTTTGTGGAAAATAAGCCATTGTCTCCGGATAAATTGGCATCATATTTTACGAATGAGCATTCTCTATCCGTCTACGAGAAAGGAGAACTTCTTAGACGCAAAGATGTATATTATCCAGGCCAGTCTGATGAATCTGAAAAGCGCAATGCTTTACAGGTACGCAATATTAATGTCAAAAATTATGGAGAAAACTATGGCTTTGATGATAAACATGGCAACTATGTCATCTTCTTACACGACCATATCAATTTTCGTTATGAAATAGACTCAGTCCTCGGTAAAGGATCTTTTGGAAATGTGGTGAAGTGTAAAGATCACAAAACTATGAATACACGAACTGGGAAGAGCAGGACTGCGGCAGTCAAAATTATCAAAAGCGATCTTAATTGGTCATTGCAAGCCGTGACAGAAATCAAAATGTTAAAACACTTGAATGATTCATTTGGAAAATACGCCGATAAAGGAGAACTACCCGTTCTTGAATATTATGAGCATTTCCATTTCCGAAGCCATATGTGCATCGCCACGGAGGTATTATCTTTGAACCTTTTCACGATGATTGAGGTTTGTGAATACAGAGGATTTTCGTTCGGACTCTTGAAAGACTTTTGCAAGCAAACATTACAAGGTTTAGACTTTATCCACAATCTGAACATAATTCATTGTGATGTCAAGCCGGAGAATATCATGATAAAGTTGACTCCCAAGGGAAATAATGACTGGCACATGAAGGTAAAGATTATTGATTTTGGTTCGTCTTGTTTCAAAAATGAGGTATCATTTTCTTATATTCAATCTCGTTTCTATAGAGCTCCTGAAGTTATTATTGGAGCCAAATACGATGAAAAAATAGATGTTTGGTCATTTGGATGCCTTGCAGCAGAACTTCTCACAGGTTTGCCTTTGCTACCCGGTAAGAACGAATTAGAACAGATCGGTCTAATGCTAGAGCTCTTTGGGTGCCCAAGTGCTCAATATATCCAAAATTCACGGAAAAAAATTACAAGGGCCATGGAACTTCAAAAACAAAAAGTTATAGACGGAGACAGAAGCATGAATACCGATGTTGGTGGAAATAATTTTCTGCCTTTTAGCAACTCAGTGAATGTACCTACGGTCACTGAAAGATCGTTAAAGAAAACATTACTTTTCTCTCTTTTTGACTTGGAAGGAAGAATAAATTTGCAATTCTTGAACATGAGGTTGCAATCGTTACGAAGTCAAAATGGTGGTTACAGAAAATCTGTTAAGGTGAACTCCCGTATCTTGGATATTGCACTCAAGCTAGGCAATAGTGAAAACAAGCGGGATTCGGCCAATTTCAGTCGGTTTTTACATAGCATATTCCAATGGGATCCACAGCAACGTCCAAGTTGTTCTGAATTGTTGATGAGTCCCTTTATAAATACCTAGCATTATACGAAACCTTACGATTTTATTTGTAACGTGAATGGCCAAAAATTGAATGTAGTGTTCTGTAGCGAAAGATAAAGACTCCGTAATTTAAACAATTAGTGGGACTCTTAAATAAATCGAAATTCACCACGACAGTAGCCCAGTATGCTACGGTTCTCAGATAAGTTTTGCAGAGTAAAGCTTGAGCAAAAAAAAAAAGAATGCGATTTCTGTGGATCGAACACAGGACCTCCAGATTTCTTGACCGAAGTTATCTTCAGTCTGGCGCTCTCCCAACTGAGCTAAAACCGCGCGCTTATAATAAGAAGAAGTGCAAAAGAGGGTGCTGCAGAAGAAGAATTCCCCTTTGGGAGCTATACTAACACTTTTGATTAGATTGAAAGGTTCACTTGCAGATATTATCAACAAATCTTTGACTTAGATGGGTTTCCATTACTTTAAACCATCAAATGTGGGACCTTTGAGCTGTCAAAGGTTAAAAGCATCCCACACATTTTATCATTCGGTTGCAACCAGACTGTACACAGGATCGGTCCGCTGTCACATGTAAAGCCCTTAAGTTGCCCCACAATTTAATTAAGAAGTAGGAGAGTATACATGTCGGAAGAAAAGCAAAGCTCAACCAAAAGGCGTTTTCTCAAGAAAGTAGTCAATTACGCTGCAGATAGAGGAATGAGAGACGATGCAAGCTTGATATCCACTGAACTGTTTGGAGATCGAAGCTTCCATTTTGCCGACGGGATGCTTGAGAAATTAATCAAGTATGGAGTGTCAGAAGAGGATGTGGACAAGGCACAATTGGAAGAAAAACTTAACAGTCCTGATAGAGCAGGAAAACCGAAATTATCTTTCACTACATTGACCTCTAATTTCAAAGTTTTAAGTGGAAGAATGTCCCAATTCTTCCGTCTTCAGTATGGATTGATCCACATTATATCATGGAAGCAACCGGCTAAAACATTAACTGTGCTCGTGCTTTATACTTGGCTATGCATGTGGCCTCATTTGGTTATAGCATACCCGTTAGTGTTTACAGTGTTTTCTGCATTTATTCCCGGTTATCTTCACAGACATCCAATGAGAACACCCGAGCTTATTAAGGTGAAAAAGCGTGGTCAATCATTATGGGAATTTTTGAATGATTCCAATAATGAAAGTATTGTTTCAGATTTATTTGATGATTTTTCACCAGAACAATTGGACCAAATTGATGATCTTGAGAAAGAAAGTATAGCTAAGAACCCAGAACAACTTCAAAATCAATTGGTTGCACTGGAAGAGCTCCCTAAAGAGGTTAAAAAAAGTACAATCAAGAAGCAAACGAACCTTCTTTTGAACATGAGAGATCTTCAAAACTTAACTTCCGATATTATTGCATCAATAGAAAATGGAGAAAAGCTCTGGTACGATAAAGCTGGATTTAAAGATGAGAATCTCTCAACTTTAATCTTGTACGCAATACTAATTGCCATCAGTGTCACTTTGCTTTTAGGTCCCTACATTCCTTGGAGACTGATATTTATTGGACTGGGATGGGTTGCTCTTTTAATTTGTCATCCTCATTGCAAACAATTCCTCGTTGAATTGCAAAACAAACCCACGACTAAAAGAGGTAAATCGGCAGTAAAGAAAGAAATCGAAAAACACGAGAGACACGACATAATCGTAGATGATCCACCAGAGATAAGAAAAGTGGAAGTCTATGAGTTACAAAGGCAAAGCTTCCTGACTAGCGAATGGAAATTTTATGCTTACTCCAAGACCATTTTCGATGCCAGAGATCCATTGAGGATTGCTGGGAAAAGACCTATTTACGTAGATCATTTGCTGCAAATTACTCCACCTCAAGACTGGAAGTTTGATATTGGATATGTCAATGAATGGAAAAAAGACTTGCATCCAGAGAAATTTTTGAAAGAGAGACTGATAGACTGCAAACATTTGTCTTTTAAAGAGAATGACGGTCATGGCTGGATATATGATGAAGATGTCGAACACGAGTTTACATATGTTTTTAGAAGACGTCGACTTCTGAGAGAATGTTACCGCTATTCGAGACCCCCTCCAAGACCCGAAGAATCGTAAAAGAAACGACGAATGAATACACGTATTTTATTAAAAATAATTGTAATGTTACATTAAATGTCAATCCATTCCTGGCATACCTTCGAATAACTTTCCATAGCAAGGTGCACCAGGGAAATTGAAATGCAAGTATGGATCATTTTTGATGAGAATATCACCACACAAATAGCAAAAAAAAGTGGCACACTGTGAGCACTTCATTTTGTTACAACCATCAGCTTTTTGTATAACAGTGTTACAGGTGGGGCATTCCTGTAGCTCACCACTTTCACTTTCGACTGCTTCTTTAAAAAGCTTATCCATCAAATATTCATTGGCTTGCTGTCGGATTATATTCCGCCCATGAATAGTTCCTAGTCTCGATCTTTCAACCGAATCGATCTCACTATTGTTCCAAGTCTCTAAGTCTTCTGAAGGGATACCTCGATACATTTTGTTTCTAGGAACGAACTTGCATTTTTCTCTATCCCCATGCCATGAACGTCCACACCAATAGCAGAAAGCAAAGTGACACTTTGTGCATCTTACCAAATCCTGATCCAAGGTATCTCTTATTACCACATTCCCACACTGGAAACGGGGACAGTCAGCTAAACGATGATCAAAGTTTTTGGCGATTATACCATGTTGATTTTTTGTAAAGAGTTCTTCATACCGTGCAATTAACAGTGTACATTCTTCATCTGAATATCCGGTATTTAAAATCAGATATAAGAATGACGAATCAATCGATTTTTCGAATAATTTGATTTTAAATGCATTGAAATCCGAAAAAGTGCTATAATCGACGTCGGCTAGTAAAGCTCTTTCTTTGGAATATTCTTTGATACATAGGAAGTCGGGGCAATGTACTTTATCAACCTGACCAGAAACTATGACGCTTTTAAAATAATCGTGTAAACAATCATTACAAAAGACATGATCACATTTTGTGAATTTGGTACATTTAGCACCTTTAAAATCTTCTTGACAAATTTGGCAAGTGAATGTTTCCTGTTCGAATAGTTTTTTTTGAAGCTTCAAATCAGCATCAACATACCTATTAAACAATTCTGTATCCAGAGAAGCCAGTTCCTGAATAAATTTGGAATCAATATAATTGGTCATGGAATGTTGCAAATGATCGATCATTGAAAAAAGCACCACATCTTTGTAAGAATCCCATAGATCGATAAGTTCCTGCTTAAGTTTATCCACCACAACTCTTGGTAACGAAGAAGTTATGATATGAATATAGGGGGCTTCATCGAAAGGATATCCTGGAGTCATTAAGAATTTAAATGTAACTGATGGCAAATGAGTTAAGCGGTAACATTTTTTGGTGCCTGCGGCCAAATTTTCGATTGTAATGGGCTGTGATGGGGTCAAAGGAATAGCTAGAAAGCCAGATCCTTCATTTGAAACATCGATATCTGGATATATGGAGCGAAGCAGCTCTACTTCTTGATCTCTGGCCGTTTTTAAGTCCTCACTGGCGGTCATACACTGGTTTTTCCAATCCGGTAATCACCGATTTGCTGATGATTAAGCATAATTCTTGTGCAGGAAATCATGTCAACTAAAGTAATCTGATACAACATGTGAGAGTCGCCCTCCCTCCACTATTTTCCCCAGCCTCAAATTTTGATCCTTCGCGTGCGTGCGCGCGAAATCGTATCGTATTTTCTACCCGCTGGCATTTCGCAGGCTGAAAAATCTAAAGCCCACCATCCATGTCATCAATCTCCAATAGAGTGCGGACGTTTGATGCGTTCCCCAAGGTGAATAGCGAGCATCAGGTGCGGTCTACTCGTGGTGGCTTTCAGACCATTCTAACCATGTTTTGTGGTCTATTCATCCTTTGGGTAGAAGTTGGAGGCTTCATTGGAGGCTACGTCAGAAATCAATTTAGCGTTGACCCCGAGATTAAATCTGATATAGCTATCAATATGGACCTTTTAGTGGCCATGCCGTGTGAATATTTGCATACTAATGTATATGATGTCTCCAATGACCGGTTTCTTGCTGGAGATCTTCTCAATTATGAGGGAACTAGCTTCTTTGTTCCAAATGGATGGGATATTAACAATCAAAACAACAAGCATGACTCCCCTGATTTGGATGAAGTAATGCAAGAGCTGTTACGGGCAGAATTTCTTCTGCAGGGTTTAAGGATCAATGACGGAGCACCAGCTTGTCATATCTTCGGCACAATCCCTGTCAATCAAGTCAAGGGTAATTTTCATATCACTGCCAAAGGTGTGGGTTATCGGGATCGTCTGAATGTTCAATTAGAGGCTCTCAATTTCACTCACGTTATTAATGAATTCTCTTTTGGTGAATTTTTTCCTTACATCAATAATCCATTGGACTATACAGGGAAAGTAACCCATGAAAATCTTCAATCATACAAATATTTTGCTCAAGTGGTTCCTACAAGGTACGAAAGATTGAGTCTTGAGATCGATACTAATCAATATTCACTCACAGAGCTGTCTCGGGTAGAAAAGCAGCTTCCAAACAATCATATTACGGGATTACCTGGTATCTTTTTCCATTATGAGTTTGAGCCAATAAAGCTCACCATAGAGGAAAAACGGATACCATTTTTCGTTTTTGTAGCCCGTTTAGCCACAATTCTTGGTGGATTATATGTGTTGGCCAGTTACTTCCACAGACTTTACGAGAAATTAATTCTGATACTCTTTAGTAAGAAGTACGCCAATCGTGATACGGAGAAGAAGCAAGGAGGGTTGTTGAATGCCATAGAAAAAAAGGAGTAAAGATAGTATAGTTTTAAAAAAAGATACGCAATCAAAAGCACTGGTTATAAAAACAAAAACTGGTCCATCAAATATTTGTAGATCTAGGCCAGCTTGAAGGGATCATATCATTTGATTATCATTTAATCTTCGTCTTTAAATTTGGTTGCCAACTTGTGCAACCTTTTTTTTTTGAGATCGAACATTTCCAAATATTTTATTATGCAACCTCATAAATGTCGAAATCAGTAAAATCTGTTTGAAACGGTAGAAAAGCATCAGGATAAATAAAAGGTGATAGCATGATAATTTGGCAGTTTTCAAATATAGATTATCTGAGAGAGTAAACAAGCTAATTCGAAGTCTATAAGTTAAATTAAATAAGGGTAGTTAGGTGGCTAAATAAAATAAGATGAGGACTTGAATAGACGTATAACGGCTTTAGCTATAATTTTTCAATACTCCATCAAACAAAGTTAGATCAAATATTAGCACAGAATACAAAATTTTTTCTCATGATCTACTGATATTGATTAATGAAAACAATAAACTCCAAACTCCAAGAAAATAATTCTTGATCCAATCAATCCAACGGTTTTCCAGGGTTTTCTAGGTTATCTTTTTAAAGCCTCTCTAGACTCTTTTCAAGATAAGTCTAGCATGATAATTCCGTTATTTCCTCTTATGATATACGCTACCAGATGATCGGTATTAGATACACCCATGTGACCAAAAGTCTTTCCTTTTTTTTTTACTATTTTGCACCTCCTACATGACTCATCAAACTATGATATCTTCTCCTCCACCACCACCTCCACCAGAATAATCTCAGCCATTTTAACGGCCCAGCCTAGTCCATTCCAAAGCTCGGCCCGTGCTGCGATTAGCGCTAGTACAATCCCAATTTGGGAAATCTAAGAAATAAAAAGAAGATCAAACATAACTTGAAAAAACCAAAAAATAAAAATAAATATTTAAAGATATTTCATTCTATCTAAAAAATTGACTTCACCGATCAAAGAACCCATCATTACGGGACCAACACATCTATCACATATATTTTCGACATTTCGAGATGGAACGCAAACGTAAGAAGATCAAGCGTTCAAGATTGGGCTGTCATAATTGTAAACGCTTGAAAGTTAAGTGCGACGAGCTAAGACCGTCGTGCTCAAATTGTCTTAAAGCGGAAGTTCCATGCGACTACTCCATCAAACTCATCTGGGGTGGAAGACCCTACAAGAACACCGAAAAAAGGGCTAAACTTGGCTCAAGCGATGCTGGATCTGAGTCTCTGGACTCTCCAGTAGCTCGAAAATCTAACCAGAATGCTATTCTGTTTGTGGTTGAAGCTCCGAATCCCCACGATAAAAAACCAAAGACTTTTGCTCAACTGCAACCAAATGAAATGGCCAAATCAAGCCTGGAAGTGGTACAATCTTCTAATACAAAGCATGAGATTGATTTGTCCATGAAACAATCATTGTCGGAGCACGATATGTACTCTTTTGAAAAACCAATTCCTGCTTTTGAAGATACATTTTTCAGCACTTTTACAAATGGTGAATCAAAGGGGATAAATGACAAATTATCCATCACTGATCATTATCCAGACATCACTGATGGTATTGAAAGTTTGTCTAAGGCTTTGGAAAGTATTGCATCCGGTGGAAATACTTTAAATTTGCAAAATTCGGAGATTTTCAATACTTTTCTCATGTCTAACATTGAAGACAAGCAAAGAGATGAATCACCTTTCTTAATGGCAAGTGATGCTTCAGATTTACCAAATCACTTTTCTCCAAGAAGAGACGTCAATTCTGATACTACACCCATTTCAAGACCTTCCTCGGGGGTAAGTCAGGGATCTCAGAACGAAGACCAATATTCCGATAAGATCAAAATAAGGGGAGTTGGCGATAAACCGGCAATTCTTCAACCTTTCAAGTCAGATGGTCACGCATCAGCATTATCAGATTTCTTTTCTCCACCAAGTACCAGTTTACCGACCTCACCGGCGGTCAAGGTCGAGCATTGGTCACCAACATTCGAGTCGCTGGAATTGCGCAGCTCTTTGAAGCAAATCATCCAAGATACCTCAACTACCACCACTGTACCAACAAATCCACCTACATTACATCTGCTGCCCCAGAAGTTACTTGAGGATCCATATTTCAGAGGGCTTTTCAATTATTGGATCAATGTAGCGGCAGACAATTTAGTACCTGCCCCTTCCACACTTTACGTTGATAATCCCTTCAAAGCGATTCTTCCAAAAATGGCTTTGAAAGCCCCTTCCATTTTGTACACATTGTTAGCATTTGCGGCCTCTGTTCGTGCACAATTTACCTTGGTGGAACAACCTAGGGCAATTATTGATCAGCTTTTGGCAAAATCTTGTAGCGAGCTCCTCAAATTACTTCAAGACAAATCCAGTGCAAAATCTGATGAAACATTGGCTACTGTGCTTTTGCTTTCATGCCTTGAAAACTTTACATTTGGAAATTTCGACATGCATAGGTCTCATACGTTGGGTGCTCGGCAAATCATATTGTCCAGAGGCATGAGTTTTACGAAAAATACACTTCTGACGGTTGAAGAAGTGTCTGAAGATGAATCCGAAGACGAAGAAATGAAAAAGACAAAAGAATCCATAAAAGATATCCAAACAGATAAATCAACGCCCACATTTAAGTATGCGGATTTGGATTCAGACCTCAAAGAGGCTTTAACCGTATCAAAAGCTTACGATTTGGCCGATCAAAGTTCCGTTTACAGTTCTCAATTATCAGAATCTCCTGGGTCTGCTAATACACCGGGTTCCTCAGTTAGTAGCTCTAAAAGAGATGGAGAGCTGGACACAAAAATGAAGAGTAAACTGGAATCAGCTGCAGAGGGAGACATCAATTTCTTTTTGATGAGATGGTTTGCCTATTTGGATGTAATTGGTGCGCTTTCAGCCACAAAGAAATCTGATCAATATTTAACCAGTGTCGACACAACCAACATTTATGTCAATAAGAATCATTTACAAACGACTGGAACTGTCGACAGATTTCTCGGATTTGACGTGGCCTACATGCCATACTACTCTAACATTGTAATATTGATTCGACAGGTTCTTGAATTTTCGAAAGATAAGGATGACAAGGATGAATTGCAATTACCGTCACTGATTATCACTCAAGCCCTTGAACTTAAAGAGAACTACACTAAGGTGTATACTATTGGAGAAGAGAAGCGGAATAAAAGGTTAGAAAAGCTTATAAAGCGTAAAAATGCAAAGAATGGGTCGATTAAAGATGGTGCTCAAAGTGTTGCACAATTGCTTGAGCGAGACAGGATCATGCGCTCAGTTAATAAGATGTTTTTCAACATGGGACTACTTAATTTGTATCGAAGGGTATTAAAGATAGAAAGGCTGTCTTTTCTTGTTCAAGATCTTTGTCAAGAGATTGGAGACACTTTACAATTGAATATTGAGCCCAAATCTCCAGCGGAGATTTGTTCCATTTTTTGTACGTTTTGTGCTAGTTGTGAGACTGTTGATCCAAAATTGCAAGCTTTGTTTCTTGCTCGGTTCACATTGTTGATTGATATGGGTCTTGCAAATGCAAGTAAAGCTGCTGAAATAATGGAAATGTGCTGGAGAACGGGGAAATCTTGGAATCAATGTGCCATAGACTTGGATATTGACTTGACTTTGATGTGATATAAGATAAAAATATGAAGTGATTGATAAGGAAGGCAAAGCAAGATAAATTATGACCGAGCTAGCTGAAAGATTAACAGAAAAATATCCAACTCATTGGATTGATAGAGGAAATATATAATATTGGTTTGTTATTGCTTAAATGATTTGAATAGTATAAAAAGAGTAATTGACTGATTTATATGGACGGATTGTGATTATAATAAATGGACTGAATAATTAAACAGAAATTTCTGGTCAAAAGTTTGGAAAGAGATTAAAATTATTGAATAAAAAATCATCTCATTGACTTGAATAATCATCTGGTAATGTTCCATTGAGAACACGACTATTTCATTATAATTTCATACATAAAGGCTCTTTTAAAATCATTTCAATGCAACTCAACTTAAAAATTTAACATCTCGAATCACTCAATTGTTCGACTTTTTTTTCAAGCAATTAGAATTGCTTAATATAACTTTAGAGTCTAAACTTCTATAACATTACAAGTTTTTCATTTCTTTCCAATAAGTAAAGTAAAAGTTTCCTTTCTAATTTCAAAAACCTACTTAAATTCCTCTATTTCAAAAATCCTCTCACCGTATATCCCATCTCATCACCATCTTAGCCGGCTGAGCAGCCAAAATTGCACAAAACGCGAATCGCATAAGATCTGCTTAAAACTCAGAACAGCTCTCACGCTTCATTCTCTCTCAGACAACACCCAACCATGTCTGAGGGCCATTCTCCCAATCCAAAGCCATACGACGACATATTAGCTCTGCTTGATCAACTCTATGAACGCAGAAAAGACGCTAAATTTCAATCAGATTTGTTTCAAGAGTGCCATACTTACTTGGTCAAAACTGCCCCGACCGACAAATGGCTTTGCCACGAGAATTTATACCGCATATCGTCCCATCTTTTAGTCCTTTTCTCTTTTCCAACATCTGATTTCATACAAAGAGTTCAAAATGACCTTAAAGAGAGCATCACCGGCTGTTCCCAATGCCGTCTTAATTATTATAGAGCCAAGTTTGAATTGAGGCATCGCTTCACTGAAGTATGGAAAATCCCCGTTTCTAGCGTTGACAAATTCTTGGATGTGATGAACTCATGGGAATTAAAGGCTGTTTCCCCATTTTTCACATCTTTCAAAGCCCAGATCACTGACCCTTCATTCTCTGGTCAAATTGAATCAGAGACCTCAGTATTTCTTTCAATGTGTCTTTGTAATCCTGATCTCATGACCCAAAACCAGGATATGAGAACTACAGTCATGGATACTCTTTATCTGGAACACGAAATTGTCAAATTGCTGATATTCTATCCAGCTTTGATGTCATTTTTGTACGGCAATTCATCGCAAGAGCAAGAATTCGTTAAAAAATGGATTCCCCGTTTTGAAATCGAAAGGAAGTCAGGTAAAGACGTGTTTGGTCATGTCTTGATGCCAACAGCATGGAAATTTTATTTAAGTTTCTACAAAATCCAGAATGCTAAATACTATACAGATGATAATGCCCTGTTATTCTGGGACAATTTCACTTTGATCGAGAAACTTCTCGATGACAAGCAATTTGCTTTATTTCAAAATCCTCTGGGATTAGACTTTGCTTCAGAGATGGCGGGAATAAGGTTTTATCCCCTTATTAGAGTATTACTGAATCTGTTGATGGCCCAACTTGATACGCCATTACCCCACATGCTTCGAGTATTGGCACGTATTATGCATAGAATAAAAGCCGAATTCTGGGTACATGCCCAACCTTTTACCTTTAACAATTTATTAGACAGAATTTTGCAAAATCGTTACTTCCACAAGTACTTGGAGTTGAGTCCCATCAGAAGGTTAGGTGAAACGTCATTGGGTGATGTTTTAATGTGGACCCTCCCATTCACCGAATCACTTACAGGAGCCCAGAAGACAATAGCTGGTGTAAGGTTGGGATCTTTCTTACTCACGGTTCAGTCCAAACATGCAACTTTAATTCACAGTCTTGGTTGTGCCTTTTTTTATAGCTCAATTCTGTTCAATGAAGATGATGAAAAGCCACTTTACGGATCAAAGACTTTGGGTCATAAAATCCTTCAAAAGAGAGACGCTAGAGCTGCAATTGATTCTAACGCTGTTAGCATTCTTAAATTGTGCAAAGAAGACTATCAGAGGTCTGAACTCTCGAAGGTTTTGGAACGTCAAGATGTGGACGATTGTAAAGTAATCAACACGAGTGCTTGCTTTGATTTACTTCGCGAAGCTCTTAAATATGATATCACATCTATTGCGCATCTGACTAAGGCCCTCCAAAAAAGGCAAAGAGCAACATCTACAGAGAGTTTCCCGTTGTTATGGAATCAGATTGCCTCAGATTCGAGTGCCATGTTAGATCCCACGCTATGCCGTAATACATTCCTTTCTTTTGAGGAAATATGCCAAGCTGTGGTGTTCATAGAACCAAAAGCACGTCCTTCTAATGTGGATGCTGATATGAAAGTGTACCTTCAATCTGTGACGATTCACTCAGAGAATACCAAGACCATACAGGTGACCATCTCTAAACTCTTGGACAAATTATCCCTTTCAAGAGCCGGTGAATTAAAAAATTTCTTGAATGACCAAAAAATTATGGATTCCTATTGGTCTTGCGTATTTTGTCCCGAAACTAATCAATCGGCTGTTGATATTATGTATCAATTGTTTGAAGACGTTGATGGGGGTAGATTTGAATCTATAAAGTCACTTTTATCGACGTATGAGAATGCGCTACAATCTATATCTACGAACGTTTTGGGATTAAAAGAATTGGCAGCATTTGAGCCTTGTCCAAGGGCAACGAGAATCTTAATGGATGTCGTGGAAGCTTTAGCTAGTCCCCTAAGCGGCTTGCTTATCGACGAGAATAGTTTTAAATCAAATAAGCAATACTTAATTACATTTTGGAGACTGTCTTGGAGGTATCTCGTCATGATATACGAAGGAGCACTTAAATTTGCAAACATCTACCATCTCGAGTTATTGATAGAATTTACTCGGGATACTCTTGACTTGAGTCATAAGCTTCTCGACGCTTACGATATCTTTGTTCAGCGAACAAATCTGGAATCTGAAACCATTGCACACCAACTTTTCCAGGACTTTATGGATACTTTCCACTTTGTTATTGTTTGGTTAAGACTTGGTGACGTTTCATTACTCCAGTCATGTGTGGAATTGGTGTTCAAGGGATTTGCTTTGGCAAAACAGAGAAATTATGCCGTTGACAAGACCTTTTTGACAGACTTTGTAAAGTTCGGAGCAAAGGCAAAGAAGTATAACAATAAACTTTCAGAAGTTCAGAAATCAGACATCCTTTCAAAAGCTAGAGAATTTGATGAAGAATTGGTAGAACAGATTTTATTCGAAGTTCAAGATCAAAAAGCAAAAACTCTCAAGAGTTTGACCCCAACTTCCTCGACGCCACAACCCACACACCTGGTTTACCAATTTGAAAAACAGCCTAAACAGCAAACTTTATCTAGATTTGGAGTCACGTCCAAGGAGCCAATAAGAGCACCAGCACCACCACCCCTGAAGTATGCGTCAAACTCCATGGAAGCTATCCGGCAATCTTTGCAGAGTAGCAGGGGTGCGACTCCACAACCAAAAAAACCATTAGTAGACCCGGCACCTCCAAGAGCAGCTGGTTTCAACTCCAAAAGAGCGGCACCTCAAGTTGGTAGATCCCTTAATACTCTCAAAAAGAAAAAGCATGATTCAGATTCTTCGTCAGAGGAGGAGGGCGAGGAAGATGTTGACCTCTCAGATTTATTCGTTGAAAAGCGAAAGAAAGCAAAGGTTACCGAGGTCGATATGTCAGGACGCCCCTTGACCAAACCAAGTATTTCCAAGCAATTGAGCGACAAAAAGCGGGAAGAAGAAAACATGAGATTGCGTCTCAATGTTAATTTGAAGCCATTGTATTCGACTATTCTCAAATGGAACTACAATCTGAGAAGTGATTATCCTACGAAAGATACAAATATTTACGTGCCAACTAAGGATAGATATGCCGACGCGAAGGATTATGTCAAAACAACAGAGCCGCTTTTAATGTTGGAATGTTGGCAAGGTATTCAATCCGCTAGGGAAACTGGCCAGGATATGCCATTTGAGTTACTTGTTGGCAGTAGAGCTAGTTGCGATGGATTTTTTGATGTTTACGCTTCCATCAAAAAAGAAGTATTACAAAGCCGGAAGATATCCGACAATGACTTACTTGTCTTGGGTCATTTAAATGGAACCGAAATCACGGATCCTCGAATGATAGCACAACATTTAAAAAAGCCTGATACCATCTCTTGTATGGCGAAAGTTCGGGAAATCAAATCAGCAAATGCTGAATACTTCGACTTGACCATTAGAGTATTTCCTCAAGGAACTATGATGGGCTTATTGACACCCAAGTCGATCGTGCAAGGTATGCGGATTATGCAAATGACTACGTTGGAAAGAGAATATAGTTCCTTGAAGGGAATTCAGTACTACGATTTAGCCGAAGAAATCTTCCAGGGAAAGCCCGAGATACCTCAATCCTTATCAGAATCTGATACGAAAGAATTGAGAGACAGCCTTAATTTGAATAAATCTCAAGCAGAGGCCGTTATAGGCACGTTCAACAAACTGGGATTCTCTTTGATTCAAGGACCTCCAGGTACTGGTAAGACAAAAACAATTCTTGGGATTGTTGGTTACTATTTGGCGAAAACAAGAAATGAAAACGCTATCAAAGGGCCAGAGCAGAGCGAAGGAAATGATTCAAAATCTTCAGGTTCCGGTCCTAAGGTGTTGGTTTGCGCACCCAGTAATGCTGCCGTGGATGAGTTAGTTTTGAGAATTCGCCATGGTGTGAAAAGTAATAGCGGTGAAGATTTAAATCCTAAAGTTGTGAGATTAGGTAGAGGTGATGCTATAAATGCCTCTGTAAGAGATTTGACTTTGGAAGAGCTTGTAGACAAGCAACTACAAAACAATGCACCTAAAGTTGAGATTGACCATCTGATTCGAGAAAAGCATACTCAATGCATCAAGGAAAGAAACAAACTCAGAGAGCAGCTTCAATCTCCTTCTCTTCTGTCCGAAGAGGTCACGAAATTAGAAGACGAACTTAGACAAATTAATAAGAAAAGAAATACTCTTGGCCAACAATTGGATTCACAAAGAGAACAAGTATCTATCGCATCAAGAACAAAGGAAGTTGAAAAAAGGCAGCTTCAGGCTAGGATTCTTAATGGCGCTCAAATTATCTGTTCAACCTTATCTGGTTCTGCTCATGACTTTTTAGCTAGTATGAGCATGAAGTTTGACTTAGTAATCATTGATGAGGCATGTCAATGTGTCGAGTTATCAGCAATAATTCCTTTAAGATATGGATGTAAAAAATGTATTATGGTCGGTGACCCCAACCAATTACCTCCAACGGTTTTGTCCCAAACGGCAGCATCTTTGAATTATGAACAGAGTTTGTTTGTCAGAATGCAGAAGCAAAATCCAGAGTCCGTTTATTTATTGGATGTGCAATATCGTATGCATCCACAAATCTCCAGATTTCCAAGCAAGGAATTTTACCACTCCCGATTACTTGATGGTCCAGGTATGGAAGAGAAAAATACGAGAGAATGGCATAGATTATATCCACTTCAGCCTTACATGTTTTTCAATGTTACGGGTGGTAAACATTCACAAAGTTCCATTACAAAATCTTTGTTTAACGAAGCAGAGGCAACAGTCATTCTTGAAATGGTCGAAAAATTGATGGATATCATCCCTGCAAAATCATTTTCCGGAAGAATTGGTATAATTTCACCTTACAAGGAGCAAATTAGGTTACTCAAAAATGTTTTCCGCCGAAAGTATGGTGCAAATATTCTTGACGAAATAGACTTCAACACTGTCGATGGTTACCAAGGTCAGGAAAAAGAGATTATTATCATGTCGTGTGTGAGGGCTAGTCCTTCAGGAAACGTTGGTTTCTTAAGTGACATCAGACGTATGAACGTCGCTCTCACGAGAGCAAAAACATCTTTGTGGATATTTGGAAATCAAGATTCCTTGATGAGAAACAAAGTTTGGAATCACCTTATTCTGAATGCTGAAGAAAGAAATGAGGTCGTTAAAGCATATCCTGGATTTTTAACACAAATTCTTAGAGAGTTCAAAAAAAATGAAACAAATTTCAAGTCAGACTTCCAGCGCCAATCGATTCCATCGAATACAAGCAGTGATAAAATAGAGATAATTGAGACAAAATATGATGGCACACGAGAGAACAACATTAAAAAGATACCCACTTCAGAGTCTCAATCTATAAATCGACTGGCTTTGAACAATGATAATTCATCATCAAAAGATCCCAGCACATATATGCTGCAGAGCACACCCTACACCCAAGGTAAGATACAGCTGAAACGTTCTTTGAACGAAAATGGACAGCAACGAAAGAAGCCCAAAAAGCTTCCTTACATACATTCATCAAATAGCTCTGCTTTGGCAAAACCAGATCAGTTGAAAAACGGAACATCGTCCAATGAGACCCTTAATGATGCACTCATTGCAAAGCAAACTAATCAGAGGACTGGCACTGATGGTGAATCAAGGGTCCCCCCGCCAAATTTACCAACCAAACCCAAACCTAGCAATAATGCTGAACAGGAGAGAACAGGTATAAAAAAGCGAGTACCTACAAGCTCCGGGGTATTGCCAGGAAGAAAAAGCGGGAGCTCAATTTTCATCCAAAAGCGGCGACCACAAAAGCGTCCATGAATTGTACATAATTGCTGAATTACAAAAACTTATCATTTAAACTAATTGCCTGCATTGCTCCGAAATCTATTCTTTCTCTGGCCGAGTCGAAACAATAACTTCGAGCTGATCAATTTGATTCAGAAGTTGGTGAGTCAAAGCCGTAATATCCACGTGATGATCCTCTGATGTTTTGAATTTATACTTTCCTCTGAAGTGCCAATATATCACACAGTAAAGAGCATAAACTCCGATGACCGCACAAACATAATTCATATTTCCTGGTTCGACGGGCATAACAGCCGGTAATGAATAGAAAACGGTAGTGAAAATGGTCCAAGCAATTAATACATAATTGCTTATTAAACCAATGGTACCCATCCAAAAAGGTCCATGTTTAATGTTTTCGCGACCTTTTTTGAGGAGGCATATGGTTGGAATAATGTAGGATAAATATAGAAACACAATTCCGCCGGTAACAACAGCATTATAAGCAGTTGTAGAGCCCATGTAGATACAACCGATGACAGCACACCAAGCGCATGACATTATGTGTGCATTGACTGGTTGTTTAGTTCTTGGATTAATTTTGGACCAATACCTTGAACCAGGAAGACCATTGTCTCTAGCAAAAGACCAACATAAACGAGCCTGCCAAGTGTGTGATTGAATGTTACTTCCACAGGCAGATAAAGTGAGCAAAGCCTGTAAAACAATAGCACCTGCCTTGTTACCTAATGCTTGATAAATAATTGCAAGGATCGGCAAACCTGTGTTCGTAGCTGCTATGCTTGCCAAATCACGAATACAATGGAACATGGCAATAGCGTAGGGTAATGCAGTTACAAATCCAAGAATGACTGTGCCAAAGATCACCTTAGGAATATCAATTTCTGGACGAAGAAGCTCTTCAGCCATGTGAGTAGCCGAATCGAGGCATGCAAATGCCCAATTTGGATTAATAAGACCAACAATAAAGGCAATGCCAGAATTATTCCAGCCGGTATTATTTATAAACTCAGCGAAAACGAACGTAGAAGAGTTAAAATGACCTGATGAATTTGCCAAAATTGTGATCATAGATACGACAAATGCAATTAATGATATAGCCAACGAAGCGTGGGCTAAAGTCGGAAGAGGCTTTTCGTAAATGTTAAAGAACATGAAACCGAAATTAAGGACTTCGTAAGCGACAAAAACTTGCCAAGTTTGCACGTAAGTTTCCTCATCATCGTGGCCCAATATGTACATCCCAACCACACCAGTAGACACAGAGATGGTGACAGAAGCGGAGATGAAAACAGCACCAGCCCATGCAAATGCACCACATAAATATGCAAGAAAAGGAGCATGTTCCTTTGGAGCTAGTTTTAAAGTCCAATAGTATTGTCCACCAGCAGACGGCATTGCACTAGAAAGCTCCGAGAGGGTACAAGCAGTACACATTGAGATGGCTGCAACAATAATTGTTCCATAAATAATCATCATTGGACCTCCTGAAGAGACTGCAGTAATAAGTGCCATAGCAATGGCAAGCCAGGAGTTTGTCAAACCAAACCCAACCCCCATTAATGACCAAAAGCTGAAGTTTCGTCTCAACTCCGGAGTGTACCCGGTTTCTTGAGCCTGTTTAAGATTTTCCTGGGCTTCTAAAAGGGCCTTTTCAGCAGCAGAATGGGAAAGATTCCTGTTGTTAATTACATTTTGGATATCTCCCATTGCTACCGAAGTTATCGGACTAAAGTCAATACCAGTGGCAGTCTTTTTCTCCAGAATCAGCATTGTTTGAAAGAGTGTAGATGTTCTTGAAATGGAAAGAAAGTTCAATCACATTATTGTTCGAAATTCAACAACTCTTTTATGTACTTTAATAAGTGAAATGACTTTAGATTGTACCCACGATTTGTTCCTTCCTGCGATCATTTTGAGATGTTGGAGCCGATATCTAAGTAATAATTTCTGCAGCCTGTGATATAGATAGTATGCAGCTCCGGCATATAGAGCGCTTATCTTTATTCTTTTAACAGGGAATGTTTTCCTAATCGGGAGACTCCCTGGGTATACATATGTAATTGATTATTCCCCTTGGACCGGGCGATCAAGTGGAGAGTTGTTCCAGATGGCGTTGCGCGCTACTGGAGATGATGATATGAGAGCGCGGATCTGTTCATATTTATGCAATGACGGTTATGTACTATTAAAGGTAAGATTCGCCGATTTGTTTGGGGTATTATGATGACTACAATAAAATATTTCGATACAAAGGACGACTAGTGCGTAATATGGGTAATACCATGCCATTAGGTATTATTATAATAGGCAATTATTATTAAATTAACCTGTCAAATCATAATCTAGATTTGTTATCAGACTATAAAGTATAATTTAACTCGGCTTCGAATTAGCTCTTTCCGTCTCAGGTGAAGTTGGTAATTTTACACCGCTTGCATCATAATTAATTTAGCACGACAACGTATCATAGCCAAGTATAACGTGATACAATGTAATTTGACGTAGTATAACGTGATATAACGTATTGCAACTAGAGTTAGAGGCGATAATTCGAGCTTCTAAAGATTCTTATCTTTGGATGAACGTTCTTTCGGTGCATCGAGTTGCCTTTCTCTTGCATTGCTCAACAATGTTTTAGCCAACTCACTTTCAGCTTGCTGTCGGTAATCTATGATTGGTTTGTTCAGATATCCCGTCGGCTCAGCCACATGTTTATAAGTAGCTCTACGCATTGTTGGTTCGGTGATGCCGACTTCTTGCCTTAAGGTTTCCAATCTTTCGGTATGCGTATTATTGCCAGAAACCAAGTCCAAACCAGAAGATATTGCACCTGCCTCATTAAAAATGCCAAACAAAACAAGCTCACTAAGGGAACGGGGACGCAGGCTGCCATTGTAAGTCTGCCTGTGCCTACTACTTAGTGTTTGTATGCTCTTATACAACACTTGGAGGCTACTCTCTAAGATTTTGATGGTATTCTCCTTCAGCATGGACTCATTAGTAGAATGAGATATTACGCTGAACAAAGAGTTTTCCATATTTCGTACTTCTTCAAAAACATCCTTCCAAATGATCGAATATTCTGTACACATAGTTGATGAATCTGTGCTCTCTTGAATCACGTCTTGTAAAGCCAGAATTTTCAGCTGTAAGAGAGTTCTGATATGCTCGTAAGATAATTTTGAATCAATTGAATTGTTGGTGTCATCTAACTGAGGTTTGCCCTGCATTTTAAAACCGACATCACCAGAGTAGCTCCCGTCATATTGCAGTATTAAGTTATTAAATACTTTGACCAACTTTTTCTTGGCTACCATAGTTTGCTGACTTCCCATGGCAAAACCCTTCTGAAAAGGTCCATCTCTTGGATTGAGATTTGGCCTCACATCATCATTCAAAGCATATTGTTTAATTTCTGTGGTTGAATTCTTGTCTTCTTTTTTCGTTCTTCTTCCCCCAAAGGAGACATCAACTGAGGTTCGTTGTATGAATTTGTCTTGTTCTAATTTTCCAACGCCATTGAGATCGAGCATTGATCTGATTGCCACTTCCCCTTCATCCTCTAAATGCCTGAATTTTTCAACGTAACCCAGTGTACGACTTTCCAATATGGAACTAGTTTGCTGAATTTCATCTGCAACTGCTTTCTTTTTATGCCTCAATGCTTCTAATTTTGTTTGAAGATCTTCAATTTCAGAATCTATTTTATCTGACTCATTAGCTAAAATCTCCATCTTACTGCCGTACTTACTCTTGGGGCTTTTAATTGATGCTATCTTCAGAAGCACTTTCTCTCTTTTGACGTTCCATGACTCGAAACTGTCAAACATTTTCGATACATATTGAAGGTCGGAATTATATGCCTCCGCCAACATACTATTATTATCTGCCAATTGCTCAAAGTCTTGCAATATCATTTTCCGTAAACGGGCCAAGTTTCCTTGTCCATTACGTAACGATTTCTTTTGGTTGTGCAAATTCAGTGAGATCTCTTCTTCTAAAAGCTTGCCTCTATTAATAAGATACTCCACCGGGGAGTCCTGTACACGCTGTATGTCGAAAGTGTTTTGTGGAAGTAATACTGACAGTTTGAATGAATCAAAAAAGCTTTCATCGGGGTCGGTATGGTCGGTGATGTCATGGGTTGAATTTGGCGGAAGATGAACCGTATAATCATGAGATGATCCATATTTGTAATCATTTTCCAGCTTAAAGCGGTCTATTTGACGGAATTGGGACTCCGCAATCAACCCAGGAGTATTTTGACGAGTCGCCTGATGGCTATTTGGATGGCTATTTGGATGGCTATTAGGGTGGCTATTGTGGCGGCTATTACTCTCCTCTCTTCTGCTGTTATCAACGGTAACAAAATCCAGGGAATCCTTATCAGAAAATACCAGGGGATTCAGAAAAAACTCTTGTTCACTTAAGGTAGGTATTTGGTCCATATTAGAGTGATTTGATGTAGATTCAGCTGCTGGTCCCTCCAGGGGTGTGCCACTGTGGATGGTTACATCATGGGAAAGGAACTCTGCTGGGTCCAAATCTCCGTCATCTTCGTCAGATGTGTTTGCCTGTGATGTGGGAACTTGATTGCGTGTTGAGAATGACTTTCTGGGAGGCGAATCTGCTAGACTCACGCTATGAAGTAGAGTATTCCTGCTTGTCATACTCAGAAAGCTTTAGAATTATTTAGATGAGATCGCGGGCCGATAAAGAATTCGCGAAAGGCGGGGGAGGGGGAAGTAGAGAGGTAAAATAGAGGTGAAATAGAGAGAAAATATTTGAAGATGAAGAGGTCAATTGTTGGAAACCAAAGTTAATTTGAAGCATAACTTAAAAAAAGATGAGTTTCTTTGAAGATTTGGCAAGACTAGAAATTTGTCATCAATGTGGAATATCTATTATCAAGTGAATTAAATCTTAGTTGTCTAGGCTGGATTATCTTAAGCCTCGTGAGAGTAGACCAAGTGAGAATGATTAACAAATCCGATAAGAAGTAGTTGGTCAGCCTGACTTTTGCACTAATTAGTAGAATGCATTTGGAGATTATGTGCTAGTTTAAAGGGGATTTCTCGAATTACATTTACATTCCTATTGTGCATGGTCCTTTCAAATGTCCACAATGCCCACTCTATATATATTCTTCTCTTATCGATATATCTTTCGCTCCTTTTCTTGCGAGATCATTATGATGATTTCTCGAGGTCATATCAAAAAAAAACGGCATCGTATTAAAAACATCGACGGTTTTTTGGTTTCCTTTTGCGCCCTACAATTCTCATTCTTCGACCATTTCACCCCAGCTCATAATAAAGACATAAAGTCTTGATACTACGATTAGATTTTCATTGATGCATCGCTGACATCTCATCAAATCAGCTGTTTATGCGGTGTTGCTTCGGTGCAGATCGAGATCGCAACAGCGCCAGAAAATCATCAGTATTTGTATACAACGGTATCTACTTTGGTTCTGTTTTCTTTCTTTCTTTAATCATACACCTCCGATTAAAGTTTACATACTACATCTACCGAAGTTATTATTTTCTCATTAAGTTAACCTCATATCTAGAAATGTAGACAAGTCTTTTGACTGAAGCTTAGCAGAAGCCTGCGCCTCGAAAATCATTTAGCGAGAAATTTGGCTACGAAAAAAAAAAAAAAACACTCCGATGGATACACCGAGCAACCCGACGAGATCAATAGAGAAGTACATAATGTGATTGCTAACAATAAGTGCTACAGTAGAGGAAAATAGCACTTCAAGCACAGCTCATCCCACATTTTATCCCTCTTATCAAATTTGTTGTTAAAACTTCTACGTTTTGGAGCTAATCGCACACCAACTCTGACTTTCACCTCAAAAATCCTACATCTTTTGAACTCAGCAATAGCTATATTTTTATTGTATGGTATCAGATGATAGATGCCAGATAGTAGCATCTGTAATTGAAAGATGGAAGTCTCTTTTTGATGGATGAACTTACTCAATACCACAAGCAGCACGGTAGTTAACCTTGGCATTGTTTCCAAGTTCATTAGGACAAATATCGGTCAAACATTGGTAGACTGCATCTTTCTCCAGGCCCAGACAAAGACATTCAACATCTTCCATTCCTGAACAAGAGGAAGTCTTGGTGACTTCAGCAATACATGCCAACAAACAGGCTGGAGGGGTGGCCACTACGGACGAGATCAACGCAGCACACAAGGCAACGGAAAAAACCTTCATTCTGGTAACAACAAGTAAAAAGAAGTATTTTAAAAAACTCGAGTGGGATTTCGTTTTAGATGTGGGACTCGCACAAGATAATTTGTTGCCCTTTCGGTAAAAAATGCACCACGGGCGACTGGGGCTAGACTTATTATTAGAACGCGGTGTTTTGGTGAGAGAAATAGCGGTTGCATTTTCGTTGATTAGGAGAGAGAAAACAATTTGATTTGTCTACAAACGTTTTATAACTTCATAACTTCAGTATCTTATTGTCAAGGGTGGAGAATCCGAGACCTTGGAAGGAATATCATCTAACCCAAATGCTGTGCGTACAATAATGGTCTAATTCATCATCTATTTATATCCGTTGAGTTTATTTCTGTTTTCTTTTTTTTTTTCTTCCTCTGTGCGCCTTGATATTTTTGTGCGCGGTACTTAACCAGTTGCACCCAAATATTATTGAGGTCCTGTAATTATCTTTCAAAAAGTGTTCTGATAAAAAGTTCTTGTAAGCCTTTAGACAATTAGATATTTGTTAAAAATTGTGATGAGTACTGGATAATAGGGTAAAACCAGTTACGTGACGGTTCGAAAATAAAAGCGTTTCTCTTTTATTTTCAATCAACACTCCTATATTCACTTGGAATGCTGTGCACTCATTGCTCATAGAAACAGAATTTCACTTTCGAATAGTCTCAATGTAAAGTCTTCCTCTCGGGTCAATGATTAAAAAAATCATCACGATTTCTAAACTATCATCAACAATACGACGATAACCCAAAACTATTTTTTAACACTCCTTCAAAGACACTTCATCTACACTGTATCCTATCCATTCTCCCGCTTTATGTATTTACCTAAAAAATGTTCAAAGTTAAAGAACTGGCAACGCTCGAGCTGTCCACCGCATTCTTAAACTCTTCAAAACTTAACCGTCCATCTCCGTCCTTATCTGCTTCCATAATTGTTTTATCGACAATCTGTTGCAACTGTTCGTCTTCCAAATTTTTACCCACCATCATCTTCAAGACAATGAAAAGCTCTCCATTTCCTATATATCCATCGCGATCAATGTCGTATATCCTGAAAGCAAAGTTCAATTTGTCCACTTTAGAGGTCTTGCCACTGAATGCCGAAAGACCAGCAATGAATTCTTGGAAATCGATTGTACCACTTCCATCTTGATCGAATACATCCATCAATCTCAGAGCCAAAGGATTTGAAGAAATACCTGGGATTTCAAGAAATTCTGCCTTATCGATGGTACCGGAGCCATCTTTATCAAGCTTCATAAACCGCTTCCCGAGACGGTCGATCTCTTCCCGGTCAAAATTAGTACCCTCCATGAGATCCTCAAGGATCTTTGATGAGCTGGCCCCCATTTTAAACTGGTATTAATGCTGTTTCGTGGAGCTGAAGAATCTTTCTGCGCGTCGTGTGCAGGTTTTTTGACATCGGCAGTCAAGAGAATAACGTTGAGAATATTTTGATTTCGTGGAAGATATGTTTGAATTTGGAGGGACAGAAAGAGGTTCAAGGTTAGTTTCAAATTATTATAAAAGTATTTGCAATTAATTATTGTATTCAACATTTGTATTGTAAAATTGTTAATTATAATCTCGGCTCTATCGTATTTTCATATGATATATTGCGTCTTCCCTTGTTATTTATCTCCTCCTCATTTCTCCTCTTCTCATTTCACACCTCCTCTTTTCCCACCTTCTCATTTCTTATCGTAATATTGAAAGTACATCAAAATTATTAATACGCATTTTTATGCAAAATAATTGTCAGATCTTTCTCCTTCTTCTTCCTACACATCTCAAAATTTTCAAGTCATAATTCTTATATTTAGTAGAGTCACTTATTTACAACTTTCCAGGCATACCGTTCAAGTGAGCTCCTCCATCTATAGGTAAAACAATACCATTGAGGTAGCCACTTTGTTTGGCACACAAGAATAAAACCGCACTCTGAATGTCCTCCTTTTCACCTACTCTCTTTCTTGGGTTACTTTCAGAGATAATGTCTCCAAATGCCTGTAAAAGTCCGTTAGACATCTTGGTTGGGAAAAATCCTGGAGCTAATGAGTTCACAGTAATGTTTCTAGGACCCAATTGAGTAGCCAAATTCTTCCCCATATGAATAACACCAGCCTTAGATGCTACATATCCATAAGTACCAGCAACGTCATTCGAAACAATTCCAGCAATAGAAGCCATAATCAATACCCTAGCTGGATCTTCTGGTGTAGCGGCCTTTTCCAAAAGTGGGAGAAATGCTTGAATAGTATGAAATACTGCAACAACGTTTAAATCCAACACTTTTTTAATGGCACTAACCGGATGATCTTCAATTGGTGCTCCCCAAGTGGCTCCAGCATTGGCGAGAACGATATCAATCTTGTCAACTTTTTTCGAAACTTCTTCTGCAAATTTATTCAATTCGGCCTCATTAGCAGCATCAGAAGGAATTGAGATCACTTCACATTGTTTACCATTCTCCTTAATCACTTTTTCTAAATATGCCTTTGACTCCTCACATGCTTTGGCCTTTCTTGAAGTGATAATGACAGTTTTAGCACCGTTGAGAGCAAGTATTTCAGCACAGTCGAGTCCCAATCCACGGGTACCTCCTGTAATAAGTGCAGTTTTGCCATTGACGTTAAATTCAACCATCTTTTTACCAATAAGTTATGTAGTTCTTTGTTTTCTCTGTAAGTAATTTCACACCTTTTTTATATTTAAATCAAATTATATTTTCCCCACATTTCATACCCTCGGGACAGTGTATGCAGGACACATAGCCGAGAATGCTGATGATTACTAAATACGGACATACCGGGCCATGAACTAAATGCTTTATACAAGTATTGGAAGTATTAATTAATGTATATATTAGTTACAGATCGATTATTATCTTGAATCACTTCCATTAACTGGAAATCATTAATTGCTCACCCACAATTCAAATAGACTGATTAACTCCTACATTTAGTCTCTCCCCTCCTTTGGGACAAGCTCTAACACAAGTTGCAACCCAGGTACTTTAGGATTAGCAACGGCCACACTGACATCACTTCCATTACTAATGATGCTGACATCTTTACCTGTTATCACTTGAATCAATTGGTTGGTTCCATTAACAAAATCACTAATGGACCAAATTTCCAATACCTCTTCACAAGCCACAAACAAATTGTTCAGAAGAAAAGCGATTTTGCGAGCCTTAAAATCGAACTTAAGCACCAGCAATCGAGACAATTTACCATGCTTATTGGTGAAGATTGCAAAAGTGTTGTAAACAAGTAAAAATTCACTATTATTGGTTAATTTAAACATCCCCATGGGTTTATTAGTACCACTAGAATTCACCAATTTGCGGATCATATCGATCGCAGCCTGTGAATTGACACTCAGTGAAGACAGAAGACTATCAATAGACTTACGTCCATACCCATCACTTTTTTTGGCTTCGCCTGGTGGTACGGTTGGTATTTCTGGGATGGATCTGGGCAAAAGTTTATCTAACTCAAGCACCTCTATACCTTTAGTAGTGAGGACCGCGAATGATGTATTGAATATGGAAAGTCCAAAACTGTCGGCTTGGACGTAAAACTTTTTCCACATTTTAAATCCGCTAAAGATTCCGTCGTTATCTACTTCAGGAATCATCACCTTAAAGTTCGTCGCAGCCGAATTTCCTTTTTTCTTTGCGTAGAAAAGCATGGTGGTTTTTCTATGTTTCCCTAACTCAAAGAATGAAACTGGCTCGTTAGAAAGTGAAATACCGGTCAATTTTTCTCGTTTTTCCAAGTATACTCCGACAAGCAGGTCTAGCAAATAATAGCGTAAAGTCCTGTTTCCCAAAACGACAACAATTTTGATATCTGTGTCCACAGAGATCTTTGTTACATCTGGTCCGTTGAGAAGTTTCCTCCATCCATTCTTAGAGTCTGAGCAATACAAACCCAGAGTCAGACCAATCAAGTGAAATGAAGCTCCTTTATAATTAAAAGTAACAAAGTTGAGCACTTTCCCGAAAACGAATTTGTACTTGGCATTATTGTACATGTAAAGGTTTTTGCATTTAATGTTTTTCATATATGCAAGAGACTCAGAGGCACCAGTATCCAAAGGGTCTTTGGGCGCACAAACTTGTAACTTCGTTATTCTTTGAGCAAAATCGTAGGCAAACGTATGACTGGATACAGTCGTAACGGTGTACGGAGCCACCTTGTTGAGACGTTCAAACAAATTGGTTTTGGTCTGAATTATAGCTATAATCCAATCTCTTCTTTGTCGTTCAGATTTGGTCAGAAAGACATAATTAAAGTGCTTTCCTCTTCCTGCAAATCGAACCTTGAACAGAAAGACTGAATCATCTTCGTCATCTGAAGTGGCCGCATCTGTCGTCCTACCAACCCAATTGGGTTGACCTGCATTTACTGTCAACTCATTAGACATTTTCACGCCGCTTGATGCATCGCCATCTGTTTCTTTAATCTCTACTATCATCAATTCCACAGGGATAGGTGACTCGACTACCCTGAACTGCAGACCTGATTTTTGACTTTTGACTTTCTCTGTGATAAGCAAGTAATTGTCCAACAAAATCAAATGATTAACATATGTGTTAATTTTTAAATCTCCCTTTCTGGTAACATCACCCCGGTAAAAGACCTTTCTGTTTTCTGAGCTCCAGCTGATGATGTTACCTAAAGTTGGATTCTTCCAAAGCAATTGAGCTTGAACCCTTTTCAATTCGTAAATATTATCTGCGTGTTTTTTCATATCATTGATTTTGCTGCCCAATTTTTTAATCCCAAGAATTGCTCTTTCCAAGGCTTTATACTCGTCATCAGAAGGATCAAACAGATGTTGGATATCGGATAGCTGTAAAGGTAAATGCTGCCACCTTGAATTGAAGGTACTAAAAAACAAAAGATGTCCATTCACCTTCAATTCTTTGACCTTTCTATAAGAACGAACATTTTCGACCCAGTCTTTGACCTTTGGCACTTTCATTAATGATTCAATCATTGGCAAAGTTCCAATATATTGAAGAAGTGCAGACTTTACAAGCTCTGACCAATGATAATATAAATCTGCAATTTCGACCAAACTTTTCACAAACTTTCCGTCCGAGACCAATATTTTAAGTAAGGGCTCCATTAAAGTGCTTTTATGAATTTTCACGAGCTCCTTACCTGGATTGATAATGTCTTCTTTGAAATTCTTGATAGCAACTAATTGCAGAGAAGGAACCAAATTGGGTACACCCTTGACAAAGTTCGGGCCCACAATGTTTACAAAACATGAACCTCTTTCGATAAAACTCTGTTCACTTTTGAACAAGTCATAAATGTGCAGTTGCCGTTTGGAAATCGCACTGGAAAATCTACTCAAGTCAGCTGCAGTTAATTTCCAGTAACTTGCCCAATCATCATTTGTGAGTTTGATATCATCAATATTTGTGTTCTTCATGGTAAGCTCGTGTTGAATTGTCATATTATGATAACAATGAGATGAATAACACCTCAATTTGGTGCCGTCCAAACTTACCATGGTATTATGGTAGCCATTGTAGCAATAACATGGTAAGAGATCTGGAAGCACCCCAGATATCTGAACATTTTTAAAGATGACGCCTTTCTCTTTCTTGTGCTTAATGTCTTTTTTATTATTAGATTCGGCAGGATCGGCAAGATGACCGCTTGCTTCTAAGATTTGAGTCTGATCCTTATCCTGTAATTGTAAAGCCCCAAATTCCTTGAGGGAATGTATGATCTGATCCACAGTCATACTAATAACGTCAAGTGGGACGTCATTTCTATGGTATACGAGAAGTTTTATCAAACTCTTCTTGAATTCCCTCATTGGCATAAATTGCTCATGCAACCAGGTTTCTAGTTGCAAACACCATAAGAAGATTTCTTTCAACAGCCAAATTCTTTTACACTGTTGGAAATGTAAAGCTCCCAATGTTGAGGATGTGAATGGGAGTTGAGGAAGATCAAGAGGAATTGGAGGTAGCTCTTGCTCTACCCTAGGCGAGTCTACGGTATTGAGCGCATCAACTGGATTCTTTCTTACAAATGACATTGCCAGAGTTAATGTCATTCGTTTGCCTGGCAGCAGACTAAAATGGGATGAAGACTGATCAGTAGTTGCCGATGAAGGTAGCTCAGGAAGTACGGAGTAGTCAAAATTAGTGGAAGTTTCACTCGAATAATCCTCGTCATCGTAGTATATCCTATCTCTCTGATAGTGGTCGAAGGAATCCCTCCATTGAGACGATGGACTATCACCTTCATAATCGTAGTCGTGATAATATGGTTCCTTGAACGGGTTGTCATTTAAATTGAAATCGTATGCCGTGGATTCGCCCACGTAGTGATCTTTCGAAGTTGAAAATGGATTTTCTTGAATATCACCGTATTGGGAGTTTCGGTTGTGGGAGCCATTTACGTGCAGAGGTGATAACATCAGGGTATCGGAGATCTCTTCTTCATAGCTATGGTCATAGTCAATAGGTGGCATATCGCCATATCGTAACAGAGGCGACCGATTATATCGCTTTTTAGGAGATGGCGACCGACTACTTCCCGCCGATGGAGGTAATGGTCTTGATGAATAGCCACGACGAGTATCGTACGTACTCATTCGCTTGGGCAGAGTATTCCCACTTGTTGGCAGTCTCAGGTAAAGAGACAAAGATGGTTGTGTGTTTGAGCGTCGGGGAGATGATCTCGAAGGCAGTATGGAACCCATCAGGGCTACCGAATAGGAATTAATAGGACTACTGTTGATGAAGGCAGCATCAACTGTATCGGAAGACAAAGGAATTGGATCACTTTCACCGTATGAAGAGCTGTAATATTCGTGTAGTATTGGGGTTTTGTCCTCCAGAAGAGATAGAGAGTTGATATTAAGATCACCTTCGTCAAGATCCGATAGTATATCGCCCAAATCATTAGTGGGATATGGGAGCAGAGATTCATATTCTGGAAGATCTCGTGGCCCCATTGGTTTCTCCAACAGAATTGCCGTTTCATCAAACAGCTCGTCAACGTAGGATAAATCTGGTAATATATTGTTGGTTGATCTTTGCCAAGGCTCGTACGATGTTGGTTTTGGGGTATAGTCAACAGTTTGAGGTTGATAGGTGTGATCAACATAGTTCAATGGTTGTGAATATTGATAGTTATGTGAGTTCTGGGACAGTGGAATAGCTGCAATTGCACTCTTAGAAGGTCTGGGGGGTAAGGGCACTTGTTTGGGGAATGATGAATCAACATAAAGATCTGGTCTTGAGCTCGACAAGGACAGTCCAAAAGCTGATAACGAGGTCCCAGATGAGTCTAATGGTCGCGTTTTGGGAGGTAATGGAGGTCCCGTTGTAGAATAAGAAATTCTCGGGTCCATAGAACTATAACTAGGGTGAATATCATTTAATCGTTCTTCATCCTTTATGGTAGTTGTGGACGAGTCCTTTGCGGGACGAACTGGGGGTGGCACATATGTAGTTTCAATCAATTCTGGTGGTGGCTTACGTCGTGGGGTTTTCCTAGTAGGGTTGGGTGAGCCAGGAGGTCCACTCATCGCTTTCGAAGCTATAAGGGTACAATATATGGGATGTTTACTGGGTGAGCCGGAGGATAAAAGCAGCAAAGGGCTGACATGCAGGACGTGGGGTTTGTATATGGGGAGGGAGTGATGAAAGAGAAGAACGACTTTTAGTAAATTGGTTGCTGTTTATAATACTTTTATAAATTTCGATCCAGTTATAGTAGATTATGTACATAAGAATTATTAAATCCTCTTTAGCTGATACTTTCTCGGTCTTTGAAACATTTATCAAATGGTAAGTTTATTTACTTAACGTCACGTGACCCATGGGCTCTAGCCTGCCGATGAGCGGATCTTCACTAATTATTTTGCTGCGTATTTCCACAGTAAAAAAAATGAGTGGCTCGATGGGAATGAAATGCCTATAAATGGGTAAAATATGTAAAATTACATCTACGGGTTGAATTAAATTTAGCAGGTGATTTATATTATTCAGCTTTACGACTTATTAAATTGTTAGCCTGTTCCTATTTTTTCATTGATGCTTCCCTTGTGCTATATATTATTCGTCTCTCTATTCTTTTCGTCTAATTGGTAGTTTCTCAAACTGCGTTAACGTCCTCTCACTAATGATTTCTGGCTTAGCGCACTAATTTACGCAAACTCGCAAGCGCATTCTCGCTAGCGCAATCAAATTAGCACCTTCTCATTAGCGCATTTATGATTAAACTACTAGCTCTCCAAATGTTTCAACAAAAATTGTAAACCTAGCTTGGCAAATTGGGCCATATTATCTGATCTAACACTTGAAGCGGTGTTGAATGATTGTGAAAAATCACCCTTGGGTCCCGAAAGCCCTATAAAAACCGTCCCCACTGAAGCTTCCCCTTGAGCTTTGTCGCCCAGTAAGTGCAAATCAGTAGAAGGACCGGCAAAACCAGTCTCAGAAAGAACATAGGTGGAACCCAATTCATACTTGGCTGTTCGAGCCAATTTTAAAGCTACGGATTCAGAAGGCCCCATATAGTTCAGAATATCTTCATCGGACCACCCACTCAATTTTAAACGTTGCTTTAATGAGTATACAAGTTTCCCACCAATATAAAACCGCAGCGCTCCGGGGACGGACACGATGTAGGCAGACAAAAGCCCACCACATGCAGCCTCAGAGATCGCTAAAGTATGTCCATTGGTAGTCAATATGTCTGCAATACGAGAAACAAGTTCTTTTATATCATCTGGAGGGAACAGCATACCGTATGGGTCACACAGCCACGGGTTGGAAGCTACTGAGGATTGATTTGAAATGCGGAGAGGGAGACTTTTCGTGCACCCTGGACAAAAAAAATGAGTATGAGTATGAGCATTAGTGAGAGTGAGATTGAGAGTTAGACTTAGTGTGGAATAAGCGAGACAAATAGTTTGCAAGTAGATAAATATCAAAAGTATGAGGCTGGGAACCAATAATTGATTAAGATGAACAAAATTCTTTTATCTATATGGGCACCTATTATCGTGAACAACGTGTCCGATCTTTGTAAAAGCTTTGGTCTTATTTATTGACTTCTTAACGAACCAATTACAAAAATTGTGATTATTTGGAGCCACTAAAAATTCACACTATTCAATATTCACATTAAAAATCTACACGGTAAATGGGAATCTCGAGATTGTTCATGAGATTGTTTTTGGGATTGTTTTTTAGATTCAATTTTGTACAATTCACTTTAATCGAATCTGCAGTGGCAAATACATAATATGACGTCCACAATCAAATTCAACGCCGGAAAGGTATTGTACGACGAGGACTCAAAGAAGTGCACCCCATTGCCCCATAAAGGTGTTATTACCATTGAAGCAAATGCCCATGAGGATTCGTTTTATGATTTCACTTGGCATCCAAAGACGTCTTCTGGAAATGTCGAGCCAGAAGACTTTTTAATTATTCCTGGAGATGTTACTTTTAAACAGGTTAAGTCCTGTAAAACTGGGCGTGTTTTTGCCCTCACCTTCTTATCTTCAGGCGCCAAAAACCTCTACTGGTTACAGGATGTTGGTGACGAAGATCACTTGGACAAATTAACTGAAAAGGACGAAAAGATCGTTAAGAAAGTGACAGATTTAATCTCAGAGGCTCCAGAAGATCCAGAGGATACAGAAGAATCTGCCCCCAATGACGTTAAAATGGAGGACAATTGAAGATTTTGATCGCTTGAGGAAGTAAATTACCTTATCAAGGACCTTTCTTTTCATTAGAAGTTTCAACAAGATGCACCCCGTTGATTCAGCAGTCAAAATTCATTACTCTATATGAGTGTTGGAACATTTAGAGACGGTCGCTTTTTGGTTATTATACTTCGATTAAGAGAGGAGTGTGTAGATATACATAAGATAGCATTATAGAAAATGACCCAAACAGTAAGTTTTTGAAAAGAATTGTAGACGAGAGCGCAAATAACGTCAATATATTGTGTTTTCTATCATTTCAGTACTTCGATTGGGGGTTATCCTTTCTCACAGAAGGCATCTTTTGAGTATGTGTCTATGACACGAGTCAAGTTGTAACACATATTGTCTGCATTGCTTAATTTTGGTCTCTGGCTGTGGTGGTTTATTTTATTTTTGTCCGCTAATCAGAGAAACAGTAAATTTAAGAGCCAAATAAAGCAGCAAAGAAGCCGATAAACTCTGCAAAAACGTGTACCGCGATAAGCCAATGAGGTGAAAACAAAACAAAATGCTGCCTAAATCTTCGAGGTTCACATGATAAATGATTCATTGGTAGTGGGGATTATTTTACGATTAATTCAACCTATGGAGACCCCGCCAGTCCCGCCGAAGTCACGCCGAGTGACGCTACTGAAAGAGTGCGCGCGGGGACCCCCACTAAGTTCGGCGGTTAATCACAGGCAGTGCACAGAAAAAGACCCTATTTGTCCTCTATATTGCAGTTCCACCAATAGCCATTTTTTACATAGACAACTGTTAACACCAAGATAAACGAAATGAACAAAATGGATATCGACTTGATCATCTATGTTAATATCTATGTTACTATCTGTGTTATATCTATGTTATATCTATGTTATATCTATGTTATATCTATGTTATATCTATGTTATATCTATGTTATTATCAAAAGAGAAATTTATCTTACTATTCCAATAAATCACAACCTCTTGAAACCATTAACAACCTTCAAATATCATTCCATCTTGCCAATTCATAGCAATAATAATCTACTTTTATAAAAGTACCACTTCTTTCTTACAAATTCACCTGTTGCTCTCAGAATTATCTTCGCTCCAACCCCGCCCGCATTCTCCACTCACTACACTCAGTATAAGCACGCAATTTTTCCCCTATATGCACTTTGTCTTCGCTAAATCAGCCTAGCTTTTCTTTAATTTTGCTGTTTACTCTAATATTCCCACCTCTTTTTCTCGCTATACTTTCGCACTATAAAATTTTCGATCTTTTACTCTTATAATCTTTTTCGCTTTATCTTGCTATTTCTATCTTAACTTCTTACATCTTTCTCGCGCTTCATCATTTCCTAAATCTCTTTAAAGGTTCACAGCCCCTCGAACTTCTTCAATCTACCTATCGATTCTTTCCAACATCATCACTTATCAATCGTCATCAAATGCCGACTAATTTACATTCAAAACAAAAAAAACGCCATTGGGACCTTTGTGTCACGTGATCTGTCCCTGGCAAGTCCGCCGCTTTTTCAAGCCCTTGCACCATTTTTTATTCTGTTGTAACAGAATCGTTCGATTATCACCATCAACTGAGATTATCATAGCCCTTAGCAGCCCCCATATTGCTTATACACCCATACAGAACCCCTGGTGATCTGATCGACATATATTAACTGAAATTAAGACTCATTACTTCCAACTGAATCACCAATCCCATCCTCAAATTCTTCCGTCTTAGACCCTTTATCTTTTTTGGCTTGTATTGGGATTCATCATCATTGATTGTGACTGGTAATTGACTTTTTCAATCGGTATACTGATCCATAGATACTTTGATTATTTCCCAAGACTCACAAAAAGAGGCCTTCATTGCTGTCCCCACCAGTGCATGAGAAATACTAAATTCCCCATACTGTCCTAGTCCATGAGCTCGACTTTGAACATTGGTCCTGGCGCAAAATCGCCGCCACAGGTCTCATCAGATTATAACCCAATCCTGCCTCGTCAAAGTGTACCGGAAGTATCTCGAATCTTCGCCAATGGGACTTCCAGTACAAGAACTTCTAACCCTGATGTTATAGTACCTTCAACAAGCACCCCAAGTGATACTGAGGGAAGTACTGCTCCATCATCAAGACGTCTGTCCAAAGCAAATGCTTTCTTTGAAAAGGTCTCTGGTTTATTTGGAGCAACCCCTAACCGATCCCGTACACATCTGGGAGGCCTGGTGGACCTTTCTCGTGAAAGACTGCTGGTAGTTTATGCTAGAGGCTCAATATCGACCCCTCCGGTGAATTTGGCCGCAAATTTATCGGCAAACTTATCTACCAATACCTCGGGGACTTTACCCCTGGTAAGTCCAACTCCGAGCCATGGATTTGCCGCTACCTTGGCACCTCCTTATACCTCACTGGAAACAATGACTCCCAGTGATTCGGTTCTGTCCACTCCATCGCGCATAGCATCCCCCGTTAAAGAGACCCATAGAGTATTTTTGGAATATGACCCTATAAGTAAACGGAAAGTCCTCAACACATACGCAATTCTTCGCGAAATAGGTCATGGAGAACACGGGAAGGTAAAACTTGCCAAAGACTTGGAGTCAAATACGTTCGTAGCAATCAAAATCGTTAACAGGAGATCCAAAAAAGATCGACCTTCACTAAGAAAGAGAAGCGACTCCAAATCCAAGACAGATGAGTACGAGCAAAAGATTAAAAGGGAAATAGCGATCATGAAGAAATGTGATCACAAGTATATCGTACGTTTGAGAGAAGTTCTAGACGACTGCCAATCCCACAAAATATACTTAGTTCTCGAATATTTGGAAAAGGGTGAAATCAAGTGGAAAAGACGCGGACATGAGTCGCCAGAAAAGTGTAAGGACAACGAATTACCCTGTCAATTCAGTAGTACTGCTAAACGATGTTCCTCGAGCAGCACTGATTCAGAAGGTGACCTCATGTCCGACGATTTTAAACCTAATCTTACATTCAAACAAGCACGTCGGGTATTGAGAAACGTTATATTGGGATTGGAGTATTTACATAAACAAGGAATTGTTCATCGTGATATAAAACCTGCCAATTTGCTTGTCAGCTCAAATAATGATGTCAAAATCTCAGACTTTGGAGTCTCATTTGCTTCCTCTCTAGGAGCCGGTGCAGATGGTCAATTAGTGAACGAGATGGAGTTGGCTAAAACAGCCGGAACACCAGTTTTCTTTGCCCCAGAATTGTGCACTGTTAACTCTCCATCAACTTCACTGACATCTGTCAGCAATGCCTTTGAGATGTCCAAGATTGATTCCAAGACCCCTAGTACTCCTGTTGTGGATCACAAAATCGACATATGGGCTCTTGGTATTACTCTTTACTGTATTTTGTTCGGCAAAGTCCCTTTCATTGCTGAGTCAGAATTCAAGCTCTTCGATGTAATTGTGCATCAAAAACTAGAGTTTCCTGAAAGTCGTGACTCATTTGGATCGCCTGCTCCGGTCACTGAAGAAGAATTCGACTTAGCCAAGGATTTATTAACTAAGATGCTTGAGAAAAAGCGTGATCGCAGAATCGATATTCCAGAAATCAAGGAGCATCCTTTCGTTCTTATGGATCTAGAGAATGACGAAGTTGCTCTTAGTGAGTTTGTTTACCTAAACGAAGACCCACAAACTCTGTCGAATCCCTTGGAGCAACACATAGTTCGGAGCGGAACCTCTGATAGATTAGACGTACTGGCATCAGAAATCGAGGGTGCAGTAGTTGGTATCGGAAATCGTATTTGCAGGAGTTTGGTGAGTACTATGTATAAATCCAAAAATGCTTCTTCAGGTGGTTCTGGTGATTTCAGATCTTTAGCAAATAACTCCGGAAGCTCTTCGGAAGTATTCAATGCTACCAATATGGCCACTGGCACGAGTGAGGCACACTCGATGATTCTTTCCGAAGGTTCCTACTGCATTTCTAGGTCAGCAACTCCAGGTTTTAGAGCTAGTTTCGGGAGCCAACTCCCATCTCATCCAAATGATTCTCATCCACATACACCATCTGGGTTGTCATCGGTTCACGCGGCACCATCTCGTTCGTCATCAGGATCCGCAGGCGGATCCAGGGACGCAAGGGCGCCCACGTACTTGCAAGAAATGATTGAATCACAATCACCCTCTCTCAGTAGAAGAGGATCTGGTGCCGGAATAACTGAGGCCCCTATGATAGAGACCAAAAGAAATGTTGTTGGAGATGTTTACTTGACTAATCAAACTGCCCTTGATGCGTTCAAAGGGATTCAAAAGCAGGATGATAAAATTCGTCGTCTGAGTGTTTTGAATCCGACATTACACTCGACACCTGGAAGCACCCAAACATTAGGTGTCACCAATCTGCCTGACCCTAACGCCGGTCACCACTACTCTAACCCTACCTTGCCAGTCTCCGACAGTAACTTAAATGATAAGGTTGTCGCAGCACCTATCGATATTGTCCACAAGCTGTCTGTTGCAATTTCTCTTCCACTAAATGGAAGTCTTGCGTCGCTTGATAGCGTCAGCGACGAATATTTGGCAGAAAAGTATTTCCCTGACAAGTCTAAATTGACTCAACGTAGACGATCTAGTTCTACATCACAGCTAGATGATTATCATGACTTCAAGCCGTTGGCACAGGTGTCCGAACAATTGAAGAGCTTCAATATGCAACTGCTGATGAATCCAAAACGAAACATCAAGTTTGACTTAGATGGAGACGACAATGACCCCAGAAGTAGAAAACTGAAGACTAATTTAGGCTACCGCCCGGCAGTTATTCTATCATCGTCCTCTAGTGAAACTAGTGATGATAGTAATGACGATGACGAGGACGACGAGGAAGACGAAGATGGGAACTTGACTTTAGCGTTCTCTCTGAAAGTGACACCATCCTCTAGACCCAATTTCCTTCTGATCGGGAATCGGTCTAAGTCACATGACTCAAGACTTCCCTCTCTTCTTAAACCGTCATACGAATTGCCTATATACACATCGGGTCAAGACGCAGATGTGGAGGATTTACCAGCAAGTTTAATATCTAGTGTTCCGAGACCAAGTATTAGTATTGCGAACGGTGTAACTCCTGTTTCTGTTTTGTCTAGTACGACTTCAAGTGCCACGATCACACCTTTGCTGCACGTGCAAAAACCTTTAGAACTTGATAATTCAAGACAGATACCTGACTTTCATTTACCTTCTGGTAGTAAGGAGGCTCCGAGTACTCCAAATACCCCGGTGATCAGTAACGATAGGGCAAGGGTTAGAATTGCATCTCCTTTGCGCCTCGAAACAAGAGCAGATGGAACGGAATTTGGCGAACTGATTTATTCTAGCGACGCTCTGGATAGAGAGTCTTTAACGAACGGCACAGAAGCCAAAAGAAAACCTGTATCACTTCTCAGCTCCCAATTCAACAACCATTATAGAAAATCTTCACTCGCTTCGCCCTTGTTTAAAACATCTAGTATTGCAGAAGAAGAAGCTGAGCAACAAAGAACTTACAGATCGAATTCCATTACAGTCGGTATACTCCAACGAGATTCATCTCAAGATCTGTGAATATATAGTTTGAATGCTAGGCAATCAATAGACCATCTACACGACATGGCCCTAAAATTTTAATAAGCGATTCCCTTTTATATCTTGTGTGTATATTTTAAACACGATACTCGAAATAAATACCTTTCCTAAATTCCTTTCTTTCCTTTCCGTACATCCTTCCTATCTTCCTTCCTGCCTTGTGGGAAATATCAAACATTATGCTCCCATTCGTTAAATAAATGAATTCAAAAAAAAAAACTTTAGGCCTCGGGGGTCATCTCCAATTTCTTCTTCAAGACACTTAAGCGGTTTCCAATGCTGACAATAAATTTTTCAACCATTGCCTTATCTTCTTTATCTAATTTCTCTTCATCTTTTGATCCATCTTCATCTAAAAGTGCTTCAAGCATCCAAATGGCGGTGCTGTACGCCAATTCACACCCCTTCAAATCCTCTTTGACTAACTCATTGACAGCAGCATTTCTACTGATCTCTAGAGCCCGATCAAAAATCAACTTCTCAGCGACCACCAGATTTTTGTCATCGATGAATGACGAAATTTCATCATCCTCCTCCTTTCGGAGTGCATCGCTGGCTTCTTGCAAACGTAAACGAACAAACTCTGCCTTCTCGAGGCTTTCATTGAATCTTTCTCTTATCCACTGCACCAATTCATTTATACGCAACGAAAGCGTGAGATTTTGCTCTATTGAATGCTCCAGGCCATCAGATTTGTCAAACCACCAGTTACTAGCGATAGCCATCCCCTGCGCTAATATTGATAAAGTCTTGACATAAAGAACAACACCCTCCTCCCCAATCACTTTAACAACTTTTGGTGGCAAGGTGTCTATATTCAAGCTTGTATCATCTTCGATTCCTTCGCTGGATGGTGGAGAAGGAATCAACTGACTAAACTTGACATCCGCAAATAAATTAATGGCATGGCCTTTGGTGGCAATCGATTCGAGCTTACTCAACACCCACTCATCAGAAAACATCACAGGTGATTGCGGACGTTGAACAACAAGTTGAAGTTTCTTGTTCTCATCCTCGATTGACGGACTAGTTGCAATTGTATGCGAAACAGGAAGATTGATCTTTTGTAAGAGCAACTTGTCCACAAAGTTTGGAGATGACATGACCGTAGAATAAGATCCATTATACCCACCGATTTCAAATGATGGATCTGCAGCTACGGCACCATTCTTAGAAGTTGGGGAGACGGCAGTCCCAACTTGTGCGGCTCCAAAAAGCCTATTGCTAGCTAAACCAATAGCTTTACTCAAAGCGTTCGTGGGCGAGATCAGAATTGAGATACGACGTTCGGTGAAACTCGGTCTGCGATCCAGGTTTGTTGAGTTTTGCCTCATAGACCCACGTCTATAACCCGCCCTGTATCCCAGCTTCAACGAGTTCTCACGATCGAAGTTTTCAGGTGATTTAATAGCCACAGCACCACTGCCAGCATGAGCAAGTTCGTCGGCAATCGCATTCACTTCAACGGCTCTCTTCTCCACCACAACATAATCTTTTTCCAAGATGATATCATTTCTGGTTTTAGAAGAGTTTTCAGTAATAGTGGCTGCCAAATCACTTGACTTTGCAATTGGTTGAATAGAGTTCACAAGACTGTCCGGACCCGGGGAGTTTTTATTGATTATGTTTTTGATCTCCTCGTCTCTGACCGACGAGCTAGCTGAGCGGGGGACATGAATTGGGACCAGGGACTTATGAGTTGAGTGCGATGCAGCATTTTGCGTTTGAATTTTTTTGGTGTTTTCTACGTATTGTTTGCGTATCGGCTGGTCGGGCTCCTCTATTATTGCTTCTCTTTGCATTTCTTCCTCTCTTTCAGGCTTTCCTGCCAGCCTGTCCTTGATTGGCGAAATGTATTCGCTGATGAACAAATTTTCGTCCATAACCGACGTCTCTAAAGGTTTCTCGTTGCTCTGTAGTTCCGCTACTATCAATTCATCCTGGAAGAACTCACCGAAAGAAATTCTTTCCGTTGGGTTGCATTTAAGGAGCAGTCTAATCAAACGCTTAAGAGGCTCCTGGACTTGGGATACAGAGGGGAACTTGATTCGATCATTGGACCTTTCAATGTTTTTCAACAACTGAACGTGGTTGTCTGCTTTGAAAGGTGGCTTTCCAACGGCCATCTCATACAACACGGCACCCACTGACCATAAGTCAGCCTTGGCATTATATTTCTCATATCGTAATATCTCTGGTGCCATGTAAAGCGGTGATCCACACAAAGTTTCAGCCATTGAAGTCAGAGGTAAAAAACGAGCAAACCCAAAGTCAGCGATCTTCAAGATTGGCAAATCCCAAAGTCCTACGTATTGTGCTTGCTCGAACTCGGACCTCGAATGCACCGGAGGAGACAAAAGGAGATTCTGTGGCTTTATATCCCTATGAACCAAACTCTTTGAACGTAAAAACTCAAGTGCCGAGGCCAACTGCTTAAGAAAATGTACAACTAGAGTTTGATTAAGACCATGGGAACCTTCAGGGCTTGGATAGCGCTCCAAAAGGGACATTATTACCGGGTGGGTTTTTGTAAGCTGGTCACGTTTGCGGATAAAGTACAGCAAATCACCCATAGAACAATAATCCATAGCTAAATGGAAATGCGTTGTTGTTTGAGTACAGTCGAGAAGACCAACTATGTGAGGATGTTTCATGGTTTTGAGAATGGAGATCTCGATCTCCAAGTTTTCCACAAGTTTTTTCAGCTTAAGCTTGGAGCGAACCACCGACTTGATTGCCACAAACTGGTGGGTTCGGTTATCGACACACTTGTAAACTGTAGCGAAAGAGCCCTTGCCTATTTCAGGGCCAACGGTGTATATACCAAGACGTTTCTGAGACATTGTTGCGATGTTTAAATGCTGTTGGTGTTTATTTGATTGGGTATCCTTTGATTTGCGTTACTATGTGTAACGATGGGTGAGGGAGGCGTAGATTTTGGGATACTTATTTCGAAATATCCCCGATGTATCTATAAGGGAAATACCTATTAGGGGAAGCCTATATAGAAATCAAGTTCACGGCTCGACCTAATTAGTAGGATCAGATAAAATCTGGATGATTTAATAAATCAATTGTAATGGAAAGTGCCGGAAGCTAGATCTCCTTGCTGCAAAGTCTAAATCAAGACTGTATCGATTGGAACTAAAGCGACGATAAAGGGCCAACAGGCTTAAAGAGTCTCGTCAGTATCGTCTTTATATGTCCCCAAACAGATGCCTGATCGATAAAGGGATTGGATGATACGATATGAGCACAAATATGCTCAAATTCTGGTATTATGAGCGAGTCAAACGGGGTGGCCACGGATGAACGGTAATACCAGGGAGGTGTGTGATCTGAGACAGGATAGATCAGACCTTAGTTGGCAGCGATAAGAGATACGACAAACCTTACCAGTATCTATGATATTATATCAGGTCAAGAAAGTCACAATTATAATAAATTATGACAACTTTAGATGCTAACAGACCCTTACAACAGAGAAGAATCAGCAGTGGCGGGCCTAAGAGTCACAAAAATAAAAGGAAGGGAGAAAGGAAAATAAAATTACATCAAAATAAAAATTAAAATTTAGAATAAAAAAAAAAAGTATTTATGATCACAAGCCAAGGGAGACAGGGTTGTAGAGCTGATATAAAAGCATTTGTAAGAGAGAAACAAAACTAATAGAGATTAAGAGATATCAGGAAAGAATGGACATCATTCGGAATCTTTTTTTCGTTGGTTGAACATTACTGAAAAAACACATTTGGTGTGGCTAGAGTTAGACTTAAGACCGCTACAAACTGTGGTGGCAGCGATAAGAAATCGGAAATGACTGCGATAGGAAATGGGCGCGGGAACGGTGCGTGATAGTGAGAAAATAGCGTGAAGCTGGGGAAAATTTATGCGGGATAACGAGGTAATTGCAGCATTTTAGGTTGAAGACGCGAGGCAAATAATATTGATAGATGGAACAAAATGCGGTGTAGTGCGAAAATCTGGGGGGGAAAGATGGAGGGGAAGGGGAGATTTGTAGGACAAACAGTTACTAGCAGCAACGATAAAGGAATGAGGCAAGGAGGGAAGGAGGGATAGAGGTAAAATCGAAAAAAAAGCAGTGTGGTTTACTGAAGGGGGCTATTGTGTCAAGTGTGTTGCAGGTTCGATAAATTTCGTTAGGGTAAATAATGAATGGAATGAAATGAAATGGGTCATACCTGGTAATGCAATCAAATGGTCACAAGGTAAAGTTAGTCGATGTATATTATGTTATTGGAACTCCGTGTTTGTATGATGACTTGATATGACTAATGCGGAAAATTAGTAATCGATACTGACATCACTGCGTATAATCGGTGATCATTTTGTAGCGCAATTTTTTTTAGTGTCAGACACATATGACATTTATATATACTTATGTAATTAAGTTGCATGCTGTATGACCGGAAGAAAGCGGCAAATTTATAAGTTATCGTACAATATCTGATGATTACGGGATTATGTTTTTTTTGTTGATGGGTCAGATCAGGATATTCAACCTTGGATGATTATTTTTTGACAATCGATAACTGTCATACAACTCCTTAATAACAAAGCAAAATTATGATAACTAACCATAAATTTCTGCTTCGGTAATTTTTATCCGTCTTCATAAATAAGAGAAATTATGATACAATATGATTAAATTGTAATGAAGCGATAATGCGAGACTGCACTGTTAATGCAAGGACATCAAAATTAAGCTTCAATCAAAATACAATTAATATTCTTTATCAGGAAAAACTTCAAGATAGATGCACGTTTTTATCCACACGGGAGTGTAATTATGATCGAAATCATTTCAAGTCGGATTTGAACCATCATTCCAATATTTACGTTTTATCCTTTGATTGAATAGTGGGTTTTATCGCTACTGGTTAATATTTTTAACAGAATTCCACTCTTCTTGTCAAAATTGTCTGCAGCTTTACAACCCTGATCAATTAATTTGTTATTTCAATAAAATCAGGACAATTTGAAAGCTACCTATCGATTATGTGAAGCTAAGGTTTCTCTCTATAGGGATAAAAGAGGAAACCATAGCTTGCCCATATTATATGATTACTCAATTGCGTAGTAGTTTACTCTCTCTATTACATTCTTCAGAGTCAATGTCACTCTATACAATCTTTCAAGCAAATATTTTGATGCAACAATCCCTTCTACATAACAACAATATATCCCTTGTTTCTTAAAATTGCAGCCATATTACCGCATTCTGGTTTAAGCGCTGAGGAGGCAAAATGGGTAGGGAGGGGGTGGATTTATATTTCCTCATTTGAGTATTCGCGGTTGAAACTATCGGAATTTTAAAATTGTCCTTTGCTTAACATAAGATAGGTGGTGATTTATACTTCCTTTTATATAAAACACAAATAAAGAAGCATCCTTTAATATCCTTGTAAGTTTACATTATTTATCTCCATAGGAAATCATCATCAAATTCCACTTCGATTAGCTCAAGTACCCAACAAAATATATCGATGCTTTAAAATTATGTATCGCTTATCTAAACCATCTGCATTTATTTAACATATTTTTTTGACTCCTTTTATCACTATTTTTACTCGGTCCTATCGTAATCTTTAACTCTTTTCCTTACTCCTTAACCTCAACAAACGTTCTTTATTAGTCTAGACCGCCTCGACTGATCTCGGCCATTTCCTCGGAGAGTATAAGCTTATTTCTTTGTTGAAAGTCCCGATACAAATTCTATACCCCCATCAGTGCTTCGTCAATTCAGTTGCACCGTGCAACTTCCTAAAATGAAAGGATGATCTTCCTCAAATGAACGGTTGATTCACCCATCAGATCCATCAAAGAATGTGAAGACACTTATCACCGTTTTTTTTCAATTAGGATATGTATAAATGTAAAACTGACTACATATATACAATAAATCAATATCTGATCTATATCATATTATTTAACTACATTTTGGTCGTCCTTCTTGGTGCTTACATTTTAGTGCTTCCTTGGCCGTGGTGATACCGTCACATAAATGTCTCCTTTAAAATTTTAATGAAATTAAATCGACTTGAATATCCTCTTTCAAGTAATTCTATTCTTCTGTTATCTGCTCTCTAAAATATTATTCAAACTAAGCTGATCTCTATTCGTTTTTTGCAAAACTCCAATACAAAATCTAAAATTTGCAGCCTTATTAGGTAATACATGTATGCATTCCTATAATTTACATACAAATAAATAAATAAATAAATAAGCCGTACCTTGTCCTTTATTGCTTTTCTGTCACGTGATTCTTAGTTGTTATATCACTACATAATAACTATTATAGGACCATATCTAGGCCATAAAGGAGCCATAAATCAGTCCTTAAAATATTCCACACCTATCTAACTAATCTTTCATTTATAATGAAACAATTCTGCTTTTCTATCACGAATAAAGTCGCTCGTATACCCCTTAACCACCATGGGTCATTGATGTTGTTGTGCCCACTTCGATCCGATATCCTCACGTGACCGCGTCGCAACCTTACAGTTTTTGGTCCCCAATCGTTAATCTTTAAAGAGTTACTCCCATTGATTGCCCCGCTATAACAGTCCACAATACTCAATGTTTGAATCGCTTGTAGCAACGTTGCTCAACCGATTTCTTGGGGCATATATTGACAATTTTGATCAAAATTCACTCAATATTGGCATCTGGAGCGGAGATGTTAAGCTCAAGAATCTCCGCTTAAAGAAAGAATCATTAGATAAGTTCAATCTTCCACTTGATGTTAAGTTTGGACACTTGGGTGAACTTACTTTACAGATACCATGGTCAAATTTGAAGTCAAAGCCTGTCAAAGTCATCATTGAAGACGTTTATTTGCTTGCATCTCCAGTAATTGTGGAAAATTTGGACCCTGAAGAAGAGCACAAGCGGGAAGTTAAAGCCAAACGTCAAAAATTGGCTGATCTCGAGGAAATTCAAAAGGCTATCATTCAGAATCAAGGTATCTCCGAGGATATCACTACCAATGAAACATTCGCTGAGCTGTTGATTACTAAAATAGTAGACAACTTGCAAATCACCATCAAAAACATTCATATCCGTTATGAAGACGATTCCTTGTTGACAGAAAATCCATACTCTATTGGTGTTACCCTTGATGAACTTTCAGCTGTTTCCGCCGATGATCTGTGGCTTCCAAGCTTTATCTCCATTACTCAAGCCTTCACTCATAAACTTCTCATTTTAAAGAGTTTGAGTTGCTACATGAATACGGACTCCTCCACAATTTACTCCGAAGACCCACAAGAACTTCTCGAAAACTTCCGTCTGGCAATTCATAAGCATGATTCTGCCGAACAGTCCAAAAAAGATCTTCAATATTTACTTAATCCAGTTTCAGGAAAGGGTCGTTTGACTGTTCATAAAAGTGGAGCCACGGAATCACATCCCCATGTCAAAGGAGAATTCTTTTTTGAAGAATTTAGTATCGATCTTGATTCGGAACAGTACAGAAGTTTGCTTTGGACCGCTTCTAAATTCCACTGGTTTATGAAAACATTGAGATTCAAAAAGTTACGTCCTAAGACTCCCGTACTGGAAGATGCCAAAGGATGGTTCAAGTTTGCTGCTCAATGTATTTTGGACGAAATTCACGAGCGTAATTATAAGTGGAGTTGGGCTTATTTTGAAAAACGTAGAGACCAGCGGAAACTGTACATAAAGTTTTGGAAAACGCTTCAATTACAGAAGCAACTCTCTGCACAAGAAAAACAGCAATTTGAAGCTTTAGAAGATGAATTGCCCTTTGAAGATATTAAATTCTACCGCTCCTTGGCCCATATTGAGCTCAAAAAAGAAAATTTATTACAGAAAACTATAATTGCTGGCAATGCTAAAACCCAGAACAATACTGGTTGGTTTGGTGGATGGTGGGGAGGCCAGAAAGCTCCACAAAATGTTGATACAGAGAAAGAAAATGAAGACCTTCAGATCAGTGATGACCAAAAGAAAGCTCTTTATGACGCCATTGATTACAGTGAGACCCAACAACTTATTGAATCGGTCAATTTACCTAGAGATAGGGTTACAGTGGAATTGTTAGCCACATTGAAGAGAGGTGCTTTCCGAGTAAAGCCATCCAGATCCAAACCGTCGTTGGGTGAAATTGTATTCGAAGGCTGTACGGCTCAGTTCAAACAGCGGCCTGACTCTTTTTTGACCAATTTCCAATTGCGTGAATTTCGTGTTGAAGATGGAACCGAGATGACTCTTTATAAGCATATTGTCAGTGTAAAGCATGCACATGGCCAGATTCATGAGAATGAGAATGAATCTAATTCGGAAGCGGACGATACCGATCCATTCTTTCAGGTTTCCTTCGAACATAATCCCCTCGATGAAAGCGCAGACTCGGTATTGCTTGGTCGTTTGCGGTCCATGACAATATTTTATAATCCAAGATTCATTCAAGAAATTGCAGCATTCTTCCGTCCACCAAAAATGCATCTCGATACTATCGGTGCTATAATGAATGCCGCGGAAGCAAGTGTTGAAGGTTTGACTCAGCAGACACGTTTGGGTTTACAATATGCATTGGACGAGCATAAAACTATTAATGTCAAATTAGACCTCCAGGCCCCTTTGATTTTCTTGCCATTAAGACCTGATGATTGGAAATCACCGGTCGCCATCTTAGATGCCGGTCACATCTCTGTTGTCAGTGACCTCGTCAACAAGGATAAAATTGAAGAAATCAAATCCAAACAAAATTACACTGAATCGGATTGGAAACAATTGAATACTTTTATGTATGACCAGTTCAACATTCATTTACAAGAGGCACAGTTTCTCGTGGGTCCCGATATAAAGTCTACAACTGAGCAACTTCACACGAAGGATCTTGACAAACGACCAGCTCTTATCTTGGACAGATTCAGTATTAAGTTGAATTTAGGCTTACTGATATTACCTGAGGCCTTCAATCTTGCTAAATTTAAAATTGGTGGTGAAATACCCGATATAAGATTATCCTTAACGGACTATCAATACAAAACTATCATGAGTATTATTGACGTTGCTATTCCCGACTTTGAAGATATCGATGAAAGTGAGGAAAATACCTTTAATGCTTATGGGTATTCGAATGATGGTTTTGGGTCGATCTACGTCGATTCGGACAGTTCAAGCGAATCAGACAAAAAAGATCTCACGAGTAAAAACTCATTATCGGATAATCAACATCAATTTGAATTTGATTTCAGAGTTGGTTCCGTTCAATTGTCGTTACTAAGATGTATCAATCCCGTAACTTTAGAAGCTGAACCTTTAATTGAGTTAATGGGAGACACACTTTCATTATTCTTTTGGAAGACGGCCAAAGCAATGCATTTGGATTTGGCCTTAAAAGATATGAATGTCATTGACAACATTGAAAAATCCGGCATTCCTGAATTTCAAAATCTTGTTTCTTCAAACAAATTTGTCGAAAGTGATGGCAAGCATCAAGCTAAAAATTTATTTACTCTTGATTATACAAGAACACTGCGTAAAGTGGGCTTCAATTCCAAGGAGTTTGAGGTATTTGACCAGGAAGTGAACGTCAGATTTGCAACAGTCAAATTCGTGATCACGAGGATGTCGGTTCTCAGCATTTTGAATTTCGTATTAAACACTTTCACTGACCCAGAATCTATCAGTGATACAGATGAGTTAAAGCATAATGATGCAAATGATGAGTATGTCGCGCCACAAAGAATAAACTTGCAGATAGAATTGGATAGCATTATTGTTGTCTTGAACGAAGATGGCTTGAAGTTGTCTACATTAACTCTTAGTACAGCCGATATCAAAGGGTTGATTTTACCAGAGGCCATGGAATTCCTGGGTAATGTAGGAGCCTTAAGTCTCCACGACGAAATGAACCATGGATCACCAAGGGACTCCCTTTTGCGAAATTTGATTAGTATCGATGGCGACGAGCTTGCGGAGTTCAGTTTTAAGAGCTTCGATGCAAAAACTAATCAAGAGCCCTACAACTCAGAGGTCGTATTCAAGAGTAATTCATTGAAGATCAATTTTGTCGAAGATGCTTTCAACAATATACTCAACTATTTAAGTCAATTCCAAAAGATGAAGATCATTTACGACAAAGCTAGAGATGCGGCTATTGCGCTGGCACAGCAGTACGACGATGCCAAAAATCTCAAATTTGATATTTTGGTCAAAGCGCCTGTTGTTGTTTACCCAAAGTTGACGTCTCATCTGCTGGAAGTTTACGACCTGGTGACTTTACATTTGGGTGAAATCTTCGCTTCGAATTCGTTCAAGCAAGACCAAGTGTTAGAAAACATAATAGATTTAGGTATTCGCAATATCAGGCTTGTCTCACTTTTCAACTTTGAAAGCGAAGAGCAATCATTCGATATTATTGATGATTTGGATCTTACGTTCCAAGTTGTTTATGTGGACGACAATACTTTAGGAAAACCCACAATGGATATTCACGGACAAATTCCAAAAGTTGAAATGAATTTGACTGAATTGCAACTTCAATACTTGAAAGATTTCTCCGATTCTGTCCTTCGAGTCATGGATGTTAGCGACGCTGAGGATGCAACTTTCCGCGATGTTGAAATTGATGCCGAAAATGCGAATGCTGTTCTTGCCAGCAGAAACGCTGAGGCCAAGGAAGGAAGCGCAAAGTCTGTTGAGATTAAACAAGTCAAGCCTCTGATCGAGAAAGAATCACCGGCTCAAAAGCAGGTTCAATTAGATTTCAGCGCTCCCCAAATTTCCCTCAATATTTATAACAAAACATTTGATTGTGTATCATTTGAGGATAAAAAGCTTTCTCACTTCTCGTTGAACGGTTTGAATGCAAAGTTTGAACTCGCCGGTGACGGTAACTTTTCCGCAGATGTCGAAGTGCATCTGTTCGTGGTGAAAGACGTGAGACAAAACGCCGACAACGTGTTCAGAGATATCATTCCATCTATCGAGGAAGATAAAAATCAATTTTGTTTCAATATTTCATCGGACGGAACCAGCGAAAAGCGAAATATAACAGTTGTTTCTACAATCCAAAAACCCAAAACAATCTTGGCTCTTGATTATGTTTTTGAACTTCAGCTGTTCGTCGATATGGCTTTGAATCAAAATGATTCGAAAATTCCAGAGCTTCAAGCTTCAGAAGAAGGATCTCAGGATTCTGTTCAACTCTACAATGCTTCAAAACCGACTAAGCTGGAACAGAAACCAAAGAATGATACTGGGTCAAGCGATTCATCCACAACCTTTGGTTTCTCCATCAACATACTCGAACCATCTCTTTTAGTTCTTGCTGATTCTAGTAAGACCAACACAGATGCGGTTGTGTTCAAAATTGGACAGGTCATGATTACCAGTCAAAATGTAATTTCTTTAGGAGTCAATAATATCGGAATGTTCCTTTGCAACATGGAAGACTTTGAGCATAAGAACTATAGAATCATTGACGACTTCTCTCTTTCTTTTGCTAGCGACTCGCGAGGTTCAACTGAGACCATGTTTCTTGACAATATCCAGGCCTCTATTGATCCAATTCTTATGCGGCTTTCATTGAGAGACATCCGCTTAGCAACAAATATTTTCCAGAGAGCCTCTGAATACTACGTCAAAGCACATCTTGGTAATAAAGATGCGACGCCTGAAGATGAGTATAAACTTTCAGAGGATTTTAAGCGAAGATTGCTGAATTATGCACCCTCGATGAAGTCAAACTTTTCAGACATGTCTAAATATTCAAACACTGCTAAGAACAGCGATACAGAAGTCATTATCAATGGAGAAGAGTTCAATGCTAGTGTTGGAGGCTTGCGTTTTGTCTTAATTGGTGACATTCACGAATTACCAGTTATAGATGCTCGAATAAATCCTTTTGAGATCAAGGCAATAAACTGGTCTACGGAATTGAGTGCTGAGTCTCACTTGGAAACATTGATTAACGTATACAACTATGCGAAATCGTCATGGGAACCTCTTATAGAGCCTTGGCCAATTGCTGTCTACGCCAACAAAAATCAAGAAATAGTCACTGTCGATGTTGTCTCACGAACTTTGGCAGAAATTTCTGTTACCTCGCGTTCAGTCGCCCTTTTATCTCAAGTTTTTTCATTGATAACCGACATTGATAGCACAGAGTTGAAAACAAGAGGTGAAGACAGTCCTTACAGAATTGTAAATGGAACTGGCAAATCGATCAAAGTCTGGGTTGAGAAAGATGATAATAGCCCCAAAAGAGAAACCATAATAGAGAATGGTAAATCTATTCCGTGGGAATTTGAAAACTGGTGGGAAGTTCGGGAGAATTTAGATTCTGGTTATACTCAGGGAAAGCTTTCCCTCTCCATCTTAGATTCTCCCTACGAGGATGTCATTGGTCTTGATCCTTCGCATGAGGGCGAGTCATTGCACGTATTACAACCTCCAATTAATAGGGTTCATAATCGTTTGGCCTTTGATGTAACTTTGCGAGATGACAATGTGAAAATTATAAATATTCGCTCCACGGTTGTTTTGCATAACACAGCTGAAAATATTATTGATGTTAGTATCAATGATGGGGACTACAATATGCACATTCCTCCTAATGAGGAAGTTTCCTTACCCATCGATTTTGCTTACTCTGGTGAGTTGAAAATCCGGCCCCACTTGCAGGAAGCCAGTTATAAATGGAGTGACAAAACATTCGTGTGGCAAGATTTGCTTAAAGGCGGATTGCCTGTTGTTTGTTCCTCGAATGCTGATAAGTCCTCTTACTATCTCCAGGTTGAAGGAGTTTACAATGACACGCCTTTAGCTCAAATCTATCCACATATGAAAATAGTGATATCTGCCCCTATAGAGATTGAAAACTTGTTACCGTATGACTTGAACTATAGATTATACGATAAGAAAAGCAAGAAAGATTGGAGTGGTTCGATACCACAAGGTGTGAATTCATTTGTCCACATTTGCAGTTTATCTAGTTTACTTTTGCTTAGTGCTGAACCTCAAGGCAAAGCCTCGGGCTTCGGCAAGTCTGAATTTGCAATAATTAATTCTCCTAAAGACGCTGAGTTCAAAAGAGAAAACTCGATGAAGTGTGTTAGTATTGATGGCCAAAGACTTGAATTAAAACTTCATTATGTGAAGAACAAGACCAGTAACACCAGTTTGAAGGTTGCAATTTATTCCCCCTATATTATCTTAAATAAAACAGGGCAAAATCTACTTATCAGCGAGAAGGGTAACATAACCAAGATCGAAGGAGGTAAATCCGAATTTGTTCCTGAACCTACCATGTTTTCTTTTGCAAATGGATCTGATCCGAGTAACAGAGCCTTGTTGAAAATTAACGATTCCAATTGGACAGAGCCTTTGAGTTTTGAAGCTATTGGTCTGTCTACGTCATCTCGAGCACAATTGAATGGTAGGCAATCAGAGATGAACTTCGGAATTGAGATAAATGAAGGTAGTGGTAAGTATCGACACACAAAAGTCGTTTCAGTTGTTCCGAGGTACGTGTTCCGTAACAAATTGGACTTTGATCTCCAATTAGTTGAGAATGGTTCAACGAAAACTAGCATTGTGAAAGCTGGTGAGATGAAGGCTTTATTTGGCTTACGTCGAATTGAAAAGAAGAGTTTCGCCGTCAAATTTGAACCATCAGCTAAGCCATGGTCTGCACCGTTCCTGATTGACGATGTCGGCCAAATATTTTTGAAGGTTTACAAAGACAATGTGGGCCAAGTATTATTGAAAGTTAATACCGTTTTGGAAGGAGCATCAATGTTCATTCAAATCGAAAATGCTAGCGATAATTGGCCATTTTCAATCAGAAACTTCAGTGATTCGGATTTCTATATATACCAGGCCGATCCTAATATCAACGAAAATGGAGACCAAGTCAAGACCGATACGAATTACAAACCTATTTTCTATCATGTTCCCGCAAAGAGTGTCATGCCATATGCCTACGACTACCCAAATGCTATTGTTAAAGAAATTATAATAAGGTCTCACGATAGGGAAAGAGGTGTCAATTTGGCAGAGATTGGTAATTTGAAACCATTCCGACTTCCTCAAACTGCTACTTTGGAACAAGCCATTGTTGATTTGAACGTTGTTGTCGATGGTGCAACTCAATCTTTGATAATTTCAAACTACGATCCAAGTGTAAGTTTGTATAAATTAAGCGGTGGGGATGCAATGCAGTCAAATTCGACTACAAATCTCGGAAATAATGCTTACAGCACCCTTGATAAAGAAGATAAATTTCACACGAAGGTCATTACGAAGTTCGAGGGTTTTGGTATATCGCTTATTAACACACGCTCCCAAGAATTATGTTACATCACCTTGAGAGGAATTGAGCTTCGCTACAATGAATCAGATATCCTTCAAAATTTGAGTATGAAATTGAAGTGGATCCAAATTGATAATCAACTATATGGTGGTATATTCCCAATTATTTTGTACCCTTCTGTTTTACCAAAATCTAGCAAGGAGATGAACAGTCATCCATCGTTTTCCGGGTCTGTTAGCAAAATGAAAGATCAGTCTCATGGGGTTATGTTTATCAAATATGCAACCGTACTTTTACAGGAAATGACTATTGAAATTGATGAGGACTTTTTGTTTGCACTTATAGATTATGCAAAATTCCCAGGCTCTATTTGGGATGTGAAAACACCCGACATTCTTTACGAACCAAAGTCAACGATGCTTATAGAGCCAAAGTCATTGGAAGGAACAAGTGATATATATTTTGAAGCCTTGCACATCCAACCTGCACTTTTGAATCTTTCTTTTGTTCGTACCGAAAGAATAAATGCTGACGAGGGCCTTGATGCCGCTCAACTGAGCAATACCTTGATGTTTTTCTTCAATATTCTTACTATGGCT